>OZ024798.1:10950993-11099294 GCA_964017045.1 Omphiscola glabra | reverse complement strand
CAGACCTGTTGTGATGGGGTTCACAAGAATTCTTCAGACCTGTTGTACTGGCGTTCATAAGAAGTTCTTACGATTAGTATAATTTTTAAAAATTTATAATTAAAAAATTGTGTTAAAGGGATTCCCACGTATTTCACTAAAGCTTGTTACCAATCGTAATGAAGTAATATTGTTACGCCAACAACAGGGGCGTCATTTCAGGTATTTTCAGGGTGGGGGCACGGGGCAAAAACTTGGTCTGCTTTTTAAGTTGTTGATCACTGGAGGCGCCACAGTACATGGCAACTTAATTATAACCTGCAAATTCAGACCCGGGGGGGGGGGAGCTATTGCCCCACCCTGCCCTACCCAAAAAGGACGTCCCTGGCCGCCAAATGCGTGATTTATGGACGTCGATGGTTGACTTCTGTGCAAGGTATTCTTTAGCGGGTGGGAGAAAGGGTGTGGGGGTGCTGGGGGGCAGGATCAAAAGGTGCACAAGACTCAGATATTTAGGATTAAATTCAGGATGAAGGGGTGCGGAAAACTCAGAAAAGTGGGGTTTTTTTCATTTTATTAATTATTATTTGTAACATGATTTTTTTTTTTTTGGGGGGGGGGGGGGGGGGAGATGTGTTTGCAGATTTTTTTGTTTTTTAAAAAATTGAGATGGCAGTTTGAAATCTCTCTAGAGATGTTTTAGAGGACGTGCGCCTGCAGAGTTCTAAGCTTGTCCCCGTGCAATTCAGTCTGATGGTGCTCAGATTACCGGCGCCCCCATGTTGGTGAGTGATTGTTGGTGGGGGGGGGGGAGCCATGCCGGTGAGTGATTGGTTAGTCGCGTAGGGTCATTTTAATCTGCGCGTGCTGCTCACAACGGGGCTACTTGACATTATCCTCCACCCTTCCACCGTCCTGCCACCCGCGGGCCTGCTGAGAGCCATTCCAGAGGTACATCTCGTTTCTGCACATCAATCTTGGCATCGCGAGGCCACTCAAGTCATCCCAGGACTCGAATCCAGTACTCAAGATGTCAGCTGGTACAATATGCAATCGGTTGATAGAATATGTTATCGAGCTATGGTTCCATTATTATATGTCATCTGGTACAATGTACAGCATATTGATTAAAATGTGTTACATAACTATGGCCCAATGATAGCTATGTCATCTGAGACAATGTGCATCATATTGATTAGTGTTACACAACTATGGCACAATGACATATCATCTGGTACGATGTGCAGCATATTGAGTGTTACATAACTATGGCACAATGACATATCATCTGGTACAATGTACAGCATTTGGATTAGTGTTACACAACTATGGCACAATGATATGTCATGTGGCACCATGTGGGGCACTAATTGTTAACGTTCAGTGAGCTCACCAGTTGCATTGTGCCCATGAGTTACATCAATACATTAGCTGCAAGTATTATCACAATTTGTTAATGATATCAACCCAGCTGGTCACATGTGCATGTACTATAAAATTTTACTTTAAAAAATTAAAAAAATCTTCACCCGGCTCTTGCCGAGAATTAATGACTAAAGTGATCTGTCTTTTCTCTACATTCGCCTGGCCAATGAGCAAGAACATGTTTAAATAACTTCTGTAGTTCGCATTGGTTCACTGTTACATTCAGTAGTTCGAATTGGTTCACTGTTACATTCAATAGTTCGTATTAGTTCGCTGTTAGATTCAGTAGTTCGAATTGGTTCACTATCACATTCAACAGTTCGAATTGGTTCACTATCACATTCAACAGTTCGAATTGGTTCACTATCACATTCAACAGTTCGAATTGGTTCACTATCACATTCAACAGTTCGAATTGGTTCGCTATCACATTCAACAGTTCGAATTGGTTCGAGAAGAACGCGCCTTCGGGTAAACTGGCGGGCGTCCACAAGGGTTGTGCCTCTACGCGGCGTGGCAGACCAGTACGGTGGACGTGACCACCCGAGGCTAAACAAGCCCGGCCCAATGCCTAACGTCCTGACCGAATGACCCCTTGAGAAGGAGGACTAGTAATGCAATGCCTAACGTCCTGACCGAATGACCCCTTGAGAAGGAGGACTAGTAATGCAATGCCTAACGTCCTGACCAAATGACCCCTTGAGAAGGAGGACTAGTAATGCAAAGCTAGTCCCTAAAAGGGGGGGGGGGGAGCGTTCTTCTCAAACCCACAGTACACTTATGGCAAGTACAATGAGACTTTTAAACATGGAGCTGGCAACTCGGTCACTGCCTTCTTCGCTGGTACCGGGGACGGGCTTATAGCTGGAGAACGAGACCACCGCCCCTGGCTTGGACATCCAGAATCCTCTTTCGTCAGTGTCGGATGTGGAGAAGAAACCCCCAAAAGTTTCACGGAGTCCAGTCCAGTAACCAATTGCCTTCGCCTTGTCGTTCCGGGAACATATCTGCGCTGGTTTGATTTATCGCAGCAATTAAAGACCTCTGTGGTGTGCAGGTTTGACCTTGAAGTTTCCGCCCTGCACCTGTGCCGATCGCACTTACCGAAAAAAAAAAACCTCCACCCTCACCCCCATCTCTCATGCCCTTTAATGCTCAATATTTACTCAAAGTCTTTTTTTTTTTTTTAAATAGCAATAAAGAATTAATAAAGTAAAAAATAACCCTAACCACGTGACACATGAACACAACGGGGGAGTCAAGGGAAACACTCCCTGTCTTATTTGCCGTTGTCAAAGGTTTTTTTTCCAGCGTTTGACGATCTTGGCGAACACCAAACAAAACTGGGGGTTTTCTCTCTCAAGTCTCCGGCCTTTTAACATCGGCCTGGTTTGGCTGTTTAGTTTGGCTGTGTAGTTTGGCTGTTTAGTTTGGCTGTTTAGTTTGGCTGTTTTGTTTGGCTGTTTAGTTTGACTGTTTAGTTTGGCTGTTTTGATTGCTGTTTCTTTGTTTTTCAGTTTAAAAAAAAGAAGATTTCATTTTGTTGGAAACCATTTGATGTGTACAATCGAATGTTATAGCAACGTTTGTTTCTTTGTTGGTTTTTTTTTTGTCATTTTTTACCAACATATTTGATCTTATTTCATCTTTTTTTTTCACATCGTTACTTCGGCCCGCCCTGAGAAAATAAACAAAATTAAGCACGCCCGCACCATGGAAATTCTGGGCCCCAGGCAGCTGACAGGGGTCGGGCCCCTTTTCGTGTTTAAAAAATGTGCGTATATTTTAAAAGGGCTGGCCCTTATTTGGCTTGGGCCACTGGCACGTGCCATGGTTGCCCCCTCCCTTCTTTCTGGTGAGGACCTGAAATTAAGGCGGATGGCACTAAAGCCCCCGAACATAAAGCAGGGCAAATGCTAGTCAGGGGCGGAGTAACAAAACGAAAAAAAAAATTCCCTGTGTACGTGTTTTTATTGGAGAGCTCAGTTTTTAGAAAATTGAGTTTCGCGATCAAATGGTGGAAAACTTCACATCACGTGATGCAAGTCAGGCATAGGTGAACCTAAGTTGGGCCGTGAAAGAACAAAACCGCCACTGATAGTGGATTAAATATTTCATTATTTTTTTTTCGATTTGGGTTGGGATTGACTGCGCAAGTTCTTGATAACGGCCGGTTTGGAAAAAAAAAAATCGTCCATCCCTCTCCCCTTTCCATATTGGTGAAGAATAAAGCAACTGCTTGTAAAGGGGGTGATTAAGTACATTTGACCCCTCTAGCCACACGCGGTAAATGTAACATTATCTTTTTTCTGACCACATGATGTAGAGCCAGTGTTACACCGCCCCCCCCCCCCCCAACCAACAATCTATCCACACGTATCAAATCCCCCCCCGCCTCACCCCCCCCCTTCCATGTAGCCGGGGCCAACCCCCCCCCCCCCCTCTTTTTTTTTGTTACACTTAAGATTATCGTGGCTATTCCAATCAATCTTCCTTGTACTCTCTTCAGCGTTTACCAGATGCGTTCGAGATTACACTTGTAAGGTCCGTTCCTGAAATAGAAATTTTGCGTGGCCTACATCCCATATATTATTAGAGAGTAGTGATGTCTTGTGGTTCTCAAATAGTTTAATCGCTACAAAAAATCGAATAATCACTCTTAAATTCAATATTATCTTATGATGGTAACTTAATTATTATTAATTTTTTTTTTAAATTTATTTTTGTTCGTGAGAAATACCTTAGATGTTTTTCGTTTAAATATGTACCCATTGGCTGAAGATGAAATTGTACAATCAAAGCGTGTGTCACAATCAAAGCGTGTGTCACAATCAAAGCGTGTGTCACAATCAAAGCGTGTGTCACAATCAAAGCGTGTGTCACAATCAAAGCGTGTGTCACAATCAAAGCGTGTGTCACAATCAAAGCGTGTGTCACAATCAAAGCGTGTGTCACAATCAAAGCGTGTGTCACAATCAAAGCGTGTGTCACAATCAAAGCGTGTGTCACAATCAAAGCGTGTGTCACAATCAAAGCGTGTGTCACAATCAAAGCGTGTGTCACAATCAAAGCGTGTGTCACAATCAAAGCGTACGTCGACTTGTATGGATCAAAGATAGAATCTTACCCCATCTTACTGATAAGGGAATGGAAGAAAAAAATTCCTTAATTTAAAAGTGTCTTTGACTATTGTTCGTGTCTTATTCTCTCAAGACACGTTCTTACATTGCAATGGACTGGGTGTCTCTTCGGTCGTGTGTCGATACGAGGCCATGGCGCTGAACACGTTGGGCTGGAGCCCAAATTCCAAGCTATACCAGAACCACCCCCCCCCCCGGTACATGGATGAGTCTCGTAAACTAATCCAGTGACTTCGGGTACGTGGATGAGTCTCGTAAACTAATCCAGTGACTCCGGGAAAATGGCAATTTGGCTCATTACATATAGGGAAGACTATAAAACCCTGCTGCCCTACCGCTTGTTGCTACACAATAGACGGTTCACAAGCCATGGGATTGCTGATACACCTTTCACGACACTGGTTCCCAACCCATTGGATTGCGGCTACACCCTTCAAGGCCATGGTTCTCAATCTAAGGACTTGCTGCTACACCCTTCAAGGCCCTGGTTCACAAGCCATGGGATTGCTGATACACCTTTCACGACACTGGTTCCCAACCCATTGGATTGCGGCAACACCCTTCAAGGCCCTGGTTCCCAAGCCATGGGATTGCGGCAACACCCTTCAAGGCCATGGTTCTCAGCCTAAGGTCTTGCTACTACACCCTTCAAGGCCCTGGTTCCCAAGCCATGGGATTGCTGCTACACCCTTCACGGCTCCGGTTCCCAACCCATGGGATTTCCTGATGGTTATCTGTGTGTCTTCGGCTTAAACAGTAAACTAAAAATATCAATTTGCTAATCAAGTGTTTCACAAGACTACGAAACAAAGCGTCTATTTCCGATGGGTTTTCCCTTACCGTTAAATCTTACTTTTACTTTATTATTATTTTTTTTTTTAAAAAAGAATCTGGCTCGAGGGTCACTTAGCATCTAGGAAATGATACCACCTGATTTACTTTACGTCTATAAATTCGGTCTGCGGTGCAGTAAAGGTTGAGAGCCTGTGCACTATGGTAATGAAGAACGATCCTGGAGTAGACCCCGACGGAAAAAAACCCGGAGACCCGATGGCGAGATGACGTGGAACATGCGAGTGTACACACACACACAGACATACACACACACATAAACACACACATACACATACACACAAACACAGACATGCACACACACATAAACACACACGCATACACACACATAAACACACACATTCACACACACACACACACACACAAATACACAGACACACACACACACAAATACACAGACACACACACATACACACAAACACACATATACACACAGACACAGAGACACGCGACACACAGACACACACACACACACAGACACACACACACACACGGCACCGTGGACGGCACTATAGATCGACCATTTCACGTTCCTTTGGAGTTTGGAGTCACCAAAGAAGTGTGTAAAAAAAAAGGGAAGGGGGGGCGGCACGAATTCTTAGGGGAAAAAACGTTCGTCTCTGCAGACACAAGGCGAACGCATTGCTTTTTAAATCATTAACATTAACTTCTCTTTTGTTTGTGGCTGGCAAAAAAAAATTTCCAGACGTCTAACTGACCCACTTCCCGTCAACCTATCGAGCTGAAACTTGGCACGTAGACTCAATGCCGATGACAACACTTTCTGTCAAATTTTCAGCCCCAAACCCTTAAAAATCGGGGTTTTCATTTTTTTTTTTTTGAATGGGAAGATAAAACGAAATTTGTGATAACTGCGCTAAATGAGTTTCTTAAAATATATAATCGCAAGTACTTTTGGTGCGTAATATTTTCTATTCTTTTTTTTCTGAAATGGTTGGTGAAATGAATCAGCAGTGTAAAAGCGGGTGGGTGGGTCAATAGAATAGTAAGATAATTCAGGGGCGTGACAAAAAAAACCATGGGATTGTGAGCCTGGGGGGCTGGGGGGGGGGGGAAGCACTATTTGGGATTCTTATAAAGTGCGTTACTTGTATGCATGTTTTTAAAAACTTTCAGACCCCCCCCCCCCTAACAATGGCTCGATGTTACATTTGATAAAGGATTTATACGAACAACTTTATTTTAATGGTTCTTTAATTTAAGCACAGTTTCCTCGGTGATGGGATCAAAAAAGAATTAAGCCTCTAAACTAGATCTATATCTCATCTAAATTTAGCCTAGATTGTATCCTATATCCCGAGACTAGAATTATATCTTACATCTAAATTTAGCCTAGACTGTATCCTATATCCCGAGACTAGAACTATATCTTACATCTAAATTTAGCCTAGACTGTATCCTATATCCCGAGACTAGAACTATATCTTACATCTAAATTTAGCCTAGAGTGTATCCTATATCCCGAGACTATAACTATATCTTACATCTAAATTTACCTAAGACGTTTCTTTCTTCCCACAGGACATTGTGGTCAATGAAGTGGACGTGGGTCAGCAGTGTTTGTCGTGTGGTGACCAGTGTGCAGGATTTAGCTTTCATGACTGGAGGTCAGTGTGTGACGTCATTTTAACACAGATACCATGGCACTTTGTCATCGGACCACCGTTCCCATCTGTACACCATTCCCATCTGTACACCATTTTCATCTGTACACCATTTCCATTCGTACACCATTCCCATCTGTACACCCTTGTCATCTGTACACCATTTCCATCTATACACCATTCCCATGTGTACACCATTACCATCTGCCTTGCCTATCTGCCTATCACTCTCCTTTGCCCTATGCCCATGTAATGATATAAATATGTGTTAAAATAATATGTGTACGTTGGAATTATGTTTGATTTATGATAGGTTTTTGGGTTAGGGCTATCGGTTCTCAAACTGCGAGTCACTACACCGTCGGGCGTAGCCTGACACAATGTAAGGGGTCGTTTGAGAATTTCGGAAATTTGAAGGGAGATATTTGTATGTAACATTTGCAAATTTTTTTTTTTTTCGTATTTGAATTTTCATTTTTAAATTATTTAAATTCTATTTACTCTGGTCGGACTTATTTCTTATTGTAACTACATCTTGACTACACTACAACTACATCCTGACTACACTACAACTAAATATGTCTAAAAAATTTTTTAAAAAAAAAACACTATTATTCATTCGGTGTGCATCAGCTGCTAATTTAGTTTAAATATTAAGGCCGTTTTTTTTCCTTCATTAAGTGCAATTTGCATGAACACATAAATTGAACAGCCCGACCTTTTCATGTTGGCATCAGTCATAGAAACAGCAAATCCTCTGTAACGGAACATCGACCGAATTGGTATCAGACGAAACAGCTCAGTGCGCATGACACGGCTGACCCGATGACTAAAGCGTCTAAAAATAGTAAATTATTCATAACTGTATGCAAAAATATAAAATATGTAAAATAAAAAACACCCAACAACAACAACAAGAGGGGTGTGTCCAGTCACATTTTAGGGGTGTGTCCAGACATTTGTTTAGGGGTGTGTCCAGTCACTTTTTAGGGGTGTGTCCAGACATTTGTTTAGGGATGCGTCCAGTCACTTGTTTAGGGGTGTGTCCAGACATTTGTTTAGGGATGCGTCCAGTCACTTTTTAGGGGTGTGTCCAGTCACTTGTTTAGGGGTGCGTCCAGTCACTTTTTAGGGGTGTGTCCAGACATTTGTTAGAGGGTGTGTCCAGTCACTTGTTTAGGGGTGTGCCCAGTCACATGTTTGCCACCAAAGGTCACGGTAGTCGTTGTGGCCACATGTAGTATGATTGATGAAACCTTCCATGCTGGCTAGAATTGATCATTCAGCTGTACAAATCATTTTCAACAGTAGAAAGGTTTTATTTTAAAACTTTTTTTCCCCCATGTATCATACATTAAAGCTGTAAATGTAGCAATCACATTAGTGATAATGACTAAATGTTTTCTTACTAAATACAGTATTTCATTATGATGTGATTTGGTATCGAGTGAACGAAGAAATTGACGGCGAAGGGAGGGGGGGGGGGAGGGGGGGGTGGATTCCCCATAATAAAGATGGCTGCCGAATGGTGGTGCGGGACGCTGTGTTTGAAACAGCCATTTATAAGTTCGACTGTTTCACATCTCTTACGTATCCAACAAAGTAAGAACAATTGAACTCTAACAATCTCCACAATAATTTATTTACATTCTCCCCCCCCCCCCCAACCTTATCCCCCTTGCAAAAAATTTCCCATCATACTCCGTCAACTATTTCCCTTTATTTGAACGATCATTGCACGGCATTCAAACATAATCCTTTTTTTTCTCATTTAGAGTTTCCTAATCGTTTTCTACAAGTTCCTTCCCCCCGCCCCCACCCCCACCCCCACTCCCCACGCCTCGTACATTCCTGCACAATTCCCAAACTCTCTAAGCCACTGCGAACACAATAATATATCAACAATTTGTTTTTTCCCCCCGTGCAGAAATATCTGCGCCAACTGCAAGTGTCTGAGGGAGGCCCATGAGATCTTCAATGAGAACTTCGTCAACGTCCGCGACCGGCTCGGCTGGAAACGAGAGGAGGACCCGGCCAAGTCCGTGTCAAAGGAGGAGACGCTGGGCGAGGGCTACACGTGGGTCCCCAGCAGCCTTTCGAGCAAGAAGGTAATGGCTTCGAGATCAGAAAAGGGGGGGGGGGGGGGTGTTAACGGGACATCGATGGTGGGTCGAAACGGGGAGATCAAAGGTGGGTTGTAGCTGGAGATCAAAGGTGGGCCTTAACGGGAGATTAAAGGTGGGTCAAAAGGGATATCAAAGGTGCGTCTTAACGAGTACATACACTTATGATCTTAGGGTCGGGCCGGGGGTGGGTATATAAATAAATAAACATATTACATACATTCAAATTAGCGAATGTGGATATTTTATAATTTAATATCTTTTTTTTCCCTCCGAGGGGAAAAGGGGAGGGGAGGGCCCGTAAGGGTTATGTGCCCCATTTTAAAAATCTCCATATCTCTGAAACATGTCTGTGATGTAATGACAATGAAGATGTCAAAGACGCGCGTACGTTTTTAAAAAGAAATGGAAGTTATTTATTGCGTCAATGTATTTAATTCGAGTCATTGTGACTCGGCGTCACAGAACTTCAAATCATTGTCGATACCATTCAAAGTTACAGAGAGAGGTTTTCACTCGAGTCATTGACTCCGCGTCACTAAACTTCAAATAAATTGTTGACACCAGTAACAGTGACTTACGACTCTCCATGCCCGCACTTCTAAAATGCATAAGAGTTGCGTCTGTCATCAAATAGCGGGCGCTCGTTGCTATTCCATTGTGGTTTTATTGATTTCAAGCGCCCCAGGACCCAACGCCCAGGACCCAGCGCCCCAGGACTCTCTGCAGACCGGGTTAACCAATTATTCGTTGATGAATAATCCGAAAAAAATTGTGTGATTAATCGAGTAAACTTCACTTTGGTAGAATCATAGCTATGAAATAGAAATGATTTGATATATCATAGATATCAAATAGAAATGCTTTTTATAATCATAGATATGGGGAAAAAATGACATTCCCCTTGCAAGTATAGAATTTAAGTGGTGTTTCTAAAATACTGTGTTCCTCCTGAGGTCAGCCCCAACTTCTGCGTCCCATTTATTGTATTACGTCAGCCATCTAACTTTATCGGCTTCCTGTAACTCATTCTACTGGAAGGTATTGTCATTAAAATCAACTACATTACATTACAAACTGTAGGCAATAATAAAAAGACAAACTAGCTTAGACACAAATACAGGAAACATTTTTAAAAAAGGACAGATCAGACCAGACAACTTTAATGGACCACTAAAAGATGGTCCCATTATACTAAAACAAAACAACAACACTCCAGACTTGACACAACTGTCAGGACACAACAGCCAGGACACAACAGCCGGGACACAACAGCCAGGACACAACAGCCAGGACACAACAGCCAAGACACAACAGCCAGGACACAATAGCCAAGACACAACAGCCAGAACACAACAGTCAGGTCACAACAGCCAGGACACAACAGACGGGACACAATAGCCCAGACACAACAGCCAGGACACAACAGTCAGGACACATCAGCCAGGACACAACAGCAAGGACACAATAGCCGGGACACAACAGCCGGGACACAACAGACGGGACACAACAGCCGGGATACAACAGCCAGGACACAACAGCCAGGACACAACAGCCAGGACACAACAGCCAGGACACAACAGCCAGGACACAACAGCCAGGACACAATAGCCGGGACACAACAGCCGGGATACAACAGCCAGGACACAACAGCCAGGACACATCAGCCAGGACACAACAGCCAGGACACAATAGCCCAGACACAACAGCCAGGACACAACAGTCAGGACACAACAGCCAAGACACAATAGCCGGGACACAACAGACGGGACACAACAGCCGGGATACAACAACCAGGACACAACAGCCAGGACACAACAGATATGACACAACAGATATGACACAACAGATAGGACACAACAGCCAGGACACAACGGCCAGGACACAACAGCCAGGACACAAAAGCCAGGAGACAACAGACGGGACACAACAGCCAGGACGGGGCACGTCTCCATGAGGCCCCTTAAAGGGGGGGAGGGGGGCACAAATCAGGTTTTAAGTTGATCAGTTATCGGGAAATTCTGGGAAATTGGCGCCTTCTCATCGATGGCCCGACAGTTATGCCTTCACTTGAACACTGTGAAATCTATAACATTGTGTGGGGTGGGGGCGGGGTCTGGCGGGGGTTCTGGCTCGTCTTTATTAATATATATATAGCAGCGGCAGGGTGGGTCCTGGTGGTGGAGGCATTAGCAATATACAGAGATTTGGTGTGAATATATGGTGGCTATAAATGAGAATGGCTTAGAGAGTTTGGGAATTGTGCAGGAATGAACGAGGCTGGGGGGCAGGAACTTGTAGATAACTATTTGGAAACTCTAAATGAGAAAGAAAATGGATTATATTTGAATGCTGTGCAATTATCGTTGAAATAAAGGGGAAATAGTTTGACGGAATATGATAGGGAATTTTTTCGCAATAATGTAAGTGGGGATGAGTAGGGAGGTTGCGAATGTAAAAAAAAAAAAAAAACTGTGGAGTTTGTTAGAGTTTAATTGTTCTGTCTGTGTCGGATATTTAATCGATGTGAAATAGTCGAATTGAGAGATGGCTGTTGCACTGTGTTACATTAAACTCAAGTTTACGGGAAAAAAATCCTCGACCACCCCCCTGCCTTTTTTCCCCCCACTTATTTCACCCCCCCCCCCCGCACACCCCCGGACTGCCATCTAAATACTCTGAATGCACGTTTGTAAACTTCTCCGTGTCGTAATATGCTCTCTAACTAAACTATTTATAATATTGTTGTGGTAGTGCTTGGCCCATATTTCTCTTGAACTAACGACATCATTCGAGAACTCCCCCCCCCCCATCCCCCCACCCCGGAAAAAAAAAGAGATGAAGGAGGTGACGACATGTTTATCAATGCACCCAATGACCGACCTGGGGACGTCGTTTAGAAAGTCCAAAAGCGAAAGCGTGCCTTCATCCCTAGCGGATTTGTGAATGACAGAGAATGGCAGTACCCGAATGACACAGTTTGAGAAGCACTGTAACCGATAGAAAAGGTTTGAGAATCGCTGAACCCAAAGGATGTGTTTGATAAAGACTGAACCTGATACAAACGGTTTGAGAATGTCTGAACTCGATAGAAAGTGTTTGAGATTAGCTGATACCTATAGAACGTATTTGAGAACTGCTGAATCCGAAAAAACGTGTTTGAGAATGGCTGAACTCGATAGAAAGTGTTTCAGAATGTCTGAACCTAATAGAAAGTGTTTGAGAATGGCTGAACCCGAAAGAAAATGTTTGAGGTTGGCTGAACCCTATATAGAACGTGGTTGAGAACTATTGCTGAATCCGATAGAACGTGTTTGAGAATGGCTGAACCCGAAATAATTTTTTTTGATAAAGACTGAAACTGATACAAAGTGTTTGAGGATGTCCGAGCCAAGTAGAAACTGTTTGAGAATGGCTGAACCGCCATAATTAATACCGACACAAAGCACCAGGGATACGGTTTAAAAACAACAACAGGATTAGTCTAAGATGTTAGGATTACCGACTGGATGGAACACCGATCGACGGGTTGTCAGGGTAGATCTGGGGAGATGAAACGGTTGTCGGGGGTGGAGGGGGGCGCGATCAGGGAAGATTTTAAATCATGGGAGGATGCGTTGTGGGAGAAGGAAACGATGCATATCGTGATTCACGGGGAGTTGCAAAATATAAAACAAGAGATCGCGTGGCTGTCACGAGAGATCGCGTGGCTGTAACGAGAGATCTCGTGGCTGTAACGAGAGATCGCTTGGCTGTAACGTGAGATCGCGTGGCTGTAACGAGAGATCTCGTGGCTGTAACGAGAGATCGTGAGGCTGTAGCGAAAATTTGCGTGGCTGTAACGAGAGATCGCGTGGCTGTAACGAGAAATCTTGTAACTGTAACGAGAAATCTTGTAACTGTAACGCGAGATCGCGGGGCTGTAACGAGAGATCGTGTGACTGTAACGAGAGATCGTGTGGCTGTAACGAGAGATCGTGTAGCTGTAACGAGAGATCGCGTGGCTGTAACGAGAAATCGCGTTACTGTAACGCGAGATCGCGTGGCTGTAACGAGAGATCGTGTGGCTGTATGAATGTATGTAGAATTCTGCAGGAATTTGGTGGGGAGAAGTGCGATGTCCTTGTACAAAAATGTGTTATTATTTCAAAAAATGTGTGTTATTATAGAAAGAGGGGAAGGTTGTTTTTTTATAACTGAACAAAATAAATACAAAGAATAATATAGCATTTAGTTGGAATAAGAGAGGGAAAAAAACACGAAAAATAACCCATCATTAACTGAAAGAATGGAAAAAAAACTTCAAAATCTACTCGTGAGAAATAGAAAAAGCGACTTTATCGTGTAGAAGGGTATATTTTAAAGCAGCGGTACTTAATAAGGACAAAATGCACCCCAGCAATCCCCGACGCAAAATACCTAGTTGCCAACCAAACAAAATTCTTCTCTTTAAATATCAACCATTTCATTTAAGAACGGTTTTCTTTTTAAAAAATTGTGTTAGTCATCAAAATGACGCACTGAACCAGGTCGAGGCGTATGTAGATGATGACTAGGGTGTGGTGCCGGCCGTTAGGATGGCCAGGTCATATGCTCCTACTTTGTGAATCTATACCAGGGGTTCTCAACCTCCCTAATGCCGCGACCCCCCCAGCCACAAAATTATTTTCGTTACTACTTCATAACTGCAGAGTACATGTGTTTTCTTAGGCGACCCCTGTGAAAAGGTCGTTCGACCCCAAAAGGGGGTCGCGACCCACAGGTTGAGAACCGCCGATCTAGACAATAATGAAACCACTGAAGAAAAGAAAAAAAATAATCTATTAAATGAATGATTTACAAATTGTGTTATCAATTCAGGAACGGTAATCGATTTTTTGCTAGAATTAGGTGTTCCTATTATCTCCCCTGAAATGAATAAGACGATCAAGGTCACAATAATCGTTTACCTCTGGTAATAACACTACCACGGTCACCTATGGCTGCATTTGCGATATCTTTTTCTTTTCTTTCTTTCCTTTCTTTCTTACTTTTTTTTTTTTTTTTTTATTTTTTTTTTTTAATTTTTTTTTTTAAAGTCTAGTTCCGGAAGACTCCTCGAAGTCGCCATGCCGCTATTTGTTTGTACTCTTGAACAATATATTCGTACCCAGCGACCCCCCGTTCTTATCATCCTTTTCTAAATATACACCCACGACCTCATTCCACTGACACTGATTGACTCGTCATCTCTTACAGCAGTGGTTCTCAACATTTCTAATGCCGCGACCTTTAATGCAGTTCCTTATATTGTGTCGACCCCCAGCCACAAAATTATTTTCGTTGCTACTTCATAACTGTTGAGTATGTGTGTTTTCCGATGTTCTTATGCGACCCCTGGGAAAGGTTTATTCGACCCCCAAAGGGGTCGCGACCCACAGGTTGAGAACCGCTGTCTTACAGGAACCCATCTACTGGCGATGTCTGATTCTGATTTGCTGGAAGCAGGAGTTTCTCAAATTTAATTTCCCACGAATGTACTTTCAAACCACATGAATCAAGGAGCGATTGGAAAAGTTCTTATAGTATCGATATTTTGGGGGGTATTTGTTAGACTCGATACTTTTAAAACAGGAATCATTCTAGCAGCAATACGAATCAAATCGGGACAGTCGTCAAATAAAAAATATTTGTTTTAAAGCTTTTGAAAAAAAAAAAATTCCTTTGAACAATATTTCTGTTAGATTTTTTCAAGTATCCGAGAGAAACCTCTGAACATTATATCGAGTCCGCAATCCAGTCTGAAGACCATAATACTCAAATCTGTACCTTTCCAACAACTGGAATGTCTCCAATTTAACCCAATCCCACCAACCATTTATTTATTAACCCAATTCTCCCACCTTTTTTTTTTGAGACGCCCCATTAACTTCTCACCTTCGAATCCGACCCTGAAAATTGCATCGCGTCTGCGTAACCAGCTCATCACGGCATTCCCCCTGTTTGACGTCTGCTGAACCAATTTGAATCGAACCTGTTTCAGCCATCTCCGAGACTGCTGTGCCGTAATGTGATCTACAGGCGGTAGCTTGGCAGCGTAAAATTACCGCACTACGGCTCAATTTGTTTGTTTGTTGGTTGGGGTTTTTTTTTTCTTTCTTTTTTTTTTTTTTTTTCCGTTAAGTTTACCGACAGCGGGGTTACCCGATATAGACCATCGTGTTGCAGTAGTAATGCCGTGTAACAATCTGACACAGTCGGTACAAGTTTGGCAAAGCATGCGAAACATTGTGAGATAGCTCTCAATTTTTAGTAAACTCTCGTTCTTTCGAGATTAATTGATGGGGGTGGAGATGTACAATAGTGAATTATGCACATAAATCTATATATAGATCATAAATCATGATTAAACTTGGATAAGAAAGTATTATTATTTATAAAATTTGTATTAAAAAACACACAAGGAAAAAGAAACCCTCTTTAGCTGATAGGATCAAGGAATCCCAAAGATCTTTTCATGAGAAATAGTAGACGTGTGACTTACATGTAATTAATAATCTCTTCACGCGCGGTACGTCGGGGGAAAAAGGGGGGGGGGGTTCATTAGAAAGGAAAGCTCGTCTATACAGACCTAGCATTAGGTTACCTCTGATTCCTATGGGGGGCGTGTCTTACTAAAAGAAACTACTTGAGTCAGGTATGCCGTCCATAGAAATAATGTTCTTTATAATGCGTGCGCACGCACTTTGTATCTTCCGTTGCCAGGTTGGCGGTAATGTAGCCCTGGAGTAGAGTAGAAACAATTACATCAAATGAAGTGATTGGTCAATGGGAATCACTTTGCCGGTCGCCATGATTGGCTGAAATTATTTGCAGTGATTATTCCGTTTGCCGGAAAATAGAGGCGATATGGGAATATGTCAGAATTTTTTGGGGTCATATTTTTGTCCAATAATTTATTTTTTTGGGATGTAGACCAGCGGTTCTCAACCTGTGGGTCGCGACCCTTTTGGGGGATCGAATGACCCTTTCCCAGGGGTTGCCTAAGACCATCGGAAAACACACGTACTATACAAGTATGAAGTACTAAAGATAATAATTTTGTGGCTGTGGGGTCGCCACAACGTAAAGAGTTTGAAGGGCTCAAGGGAAAAACCACTAATGTCAGGTTTTAAGAGTTTGAGAAAAATGAGAATAAAGTTTGAAAATTCCTCATAAAAGTACCAAAATGTCAACATTTATAAATATTTATTAATTGACTACGCTGCTTTTTCAGTTGGACCTACGTGTCATATTATTCTGTTGAATGGAATGTAGACCTATGTGTCATATTATTCTGTTGAATGGAATGTAGCCACGCGGGAGATAACTTGCAAATTTCGAAAAAAATGACATCACTCGTTTTTCCCTTGAACCCTTCAACTGTATAAAAGGGTCGCGGCCTTAGAAAGGTTGAGAACCACTGATGTAGCCTATTTGTGTAGTGTTATTGATTGGTCACCATTTTCCGTATAATTACAATTAAACGTGCGTTGTTTGTTATGTAAAGTATACATTTAATGAAAAGTATGCAGGCCCATTACTTGGTGTAAGGTTACATGCATTAGAAACATCAAACGATTACGGGCAGTGTCACGTTAAATGATCACGGGCGGTGTCACGTTAAATGATCACGGGCAGCATCACGTTAAATGATCGCGGGCTGCGTCACGTTAAATGATCGCGGGCAGCGTCACGTTAAATGATCGCGGGCAGTGTCACGTTAAATGATCACGGTCAGTGTCACGTTAAATGATCACGGTCAGTGTCACGTTAAATGATCGCGGGCTGTGTCACGTTAAATGATCGCGGGCTGTCTCGTTAAATGATCACGGGCAGCGTCACGTTAAATGATCAGGGGCAGCGTCACGTTAAATGATCACGTCTTTGAAAGTTTTGATAATTTTAGGCATATCCTCTTAGTTTAAATATTTCTTTTTCGTTTTTTTTCGGGGTTGGGGGGTGGTGGTTCATGTGAAAGATGTGATAACACTCAGCTTAATCGTTTCAGTGGCATTACTACCAACCCCCTGTCAACACGTTTCAGTGGCATTACTACCAACCCCCTGTCAACACGTTTCAGTGGCATTACTACCAACCCCCTGTCAACACGTTTCAGTGGCATTACTACCAACCCCCTGTCGACACGTTTCAGTGGCATTACTACCAACCCCCTGTCGACACGTTTCAGTGGCATTACTACCAACCCCCTGTCGACACGTTTCAGTGGCATTACTACCAACCCCCTGTCGACACGTTTCAGTCCAAACGTATAATTGGTTCCAAGTCCCACGCATCTTTTTAAACCTATAAATGTAAACATTTCTTGTGGGTGGGGGTGGGGGGGGGTCTTGGTTTGTGTTAGACGCAGAGTTGGGGGGGGGGGAAGGGGGGGGACTGGAGGAGAGAATAAAAATGGATAAATTGTAAAACTAATAACACTACAGTGGATGAGTGAATTGGACATCAAGGGACACGACTCACTTGAAACAGCGTGCTGACCACATCAAGACAACTCCTGTCTCCTGTTTCTCTATGGAGTCATATTCCGCTGACAATTCTTGTAGTTGCCATGCAGAATGCCGTGGCTTATATTCAAAATTGGGTGCTGGGTAGCCGAGTGGTCTAAACTGGGCAAATCTCAAGCTGATGGTCAGGAGTTCAATCTCATCTAAGAGACGGCAACTCATCTAAGAGAAGGCAACTCTGAATTCAAACCCGGAGATGGAGTCCCGATAGGCGGATAACATTGATACAATGAAACATTCCGGCAACTCCTGCGACGCCACTGGTGCCAAGCTGTATCATCCAACATGATGTTCCCTTGGGGTCATCCAGCGGCGTGGAGAGAGGCGATTTGCTGTTGGGAACCAGCTAATAATCCTATAAGAATAATCCCAGGCCTTTTGGATTTCATACCATCGTCAGCTTGTGACGGACGGATGCCAGCAAAAAAAAAAAATATTGAAAATGCTGTTGTCATCAAGCAACTATTTTTTTTTAAATAGTTTCATTGGGATAGATAAAAAAAAAATTTAATTTAAAAAGTTGATAGAGATTTTGAGCGAAAAGTCCATTCAATACATTTTTAAAAATCACCAGACATCTACTTTGCCTGAGATTAATTCATATAATTCCTTACAGTTGAATAATTATGAATAAAAACTAATTTAAAAAAAAAAAAAATTAAACAAAAAAAAATAAAGCCCCCCCCCCCCCCCCCCCAAACCTTCCCTTCCCTGTCCTTTCTTTTTTTTTTTAAATGTCGGGTATTTCCCCCATTGTGCACCAAAATGATTTGAAGCCCTACACGTTCGGCTACGTTCATATATATTTTTTCGTCTTTACCGATACGCAAGCGCTGGGGGGGGGGGGGGGGGGGGGGGGGGACGTAAAATAAAAAGATTGACCAGAGAGGTGCGAAGTGTGTCACGTTTGTCTATCTTCAATGAACTGCACTTCAGATGCCTGCCAGTCTCTCTACGGAACGCCCCCCGGACATTCTTCTCAGAAAATTGATGGCTTCATTTAAAAGTTTTTTTAAAAAATCATAATAAATTGCTAAAATGGTAAGACCAAAACCAAACCACATAGCACATACACAGACGTTTTAAAGCAGTATGAAAATAGGCACAAATTTCTTTTTTTATCAAAACCCCCCCCCTCCCCCCCTCCCCCCCCCCCCCCCAACTTTTAAACAATAAAATAAAATTCGAAGTTTAAGTGTTAAATTGTTTTCCAAAGTAGTTTCTAACGGGACTATTGCATATTGGCAAACCTTCTGACACGGAACTTGACTAGTGTCTGTCATAAGACAAGAAGCAATATTAATACGACTGCTATTGGGCAATAAACCAGCGTCTACCCATGGCATACAATGACCGGTTTGTCGTGACCCAAAATTAACCACGGTTGGGAGAAAAGATATGGGGCAGTGATAAAGGGAAAGATGGGTGTGGGTAGATGGGTGTGGGGGTTTTGGGGGGGGGGGTAGTTGGGGTGGGGGTTAGTTTGGGTTGGGGGTAGTTTGGGTTGGGGGTTAGTTTGGGTTGGGGGGTTAGTTTGGGTTGGAGTGTTAGTTTGGGGTGGGGGTTAGTTTGGGTTGGGGGGTTAGTTTGGGTTGGAGTGTTAGTTTGGGGTGGGGGGTTAGTTTGGGGGCTAGTTGGGGGGTTTGTTTGGGGTGGGGGTCGTATGGGGTGGGGGTCGTATGGGGTGGGTGTAGTTTGGGGTGGGGGTAGTGTGGGGTGCCAAAAGACTGAACACAAAAAACGATGATATTAAAAACTAAATCCAGGAAACCAGAAAATTATTAGAGGCAATACCCGGATCATTGCACATGCGCGTGCAACATCCGGGTGCTGAAAGTTCAAGGACGCTGGGTGCAATACTTGGCGGGAAGAATGCAGAAACAAACCCACACCACTGGTCGCCGGCTTTATTCACACAATTTTGGGGGTGGGGGGGGCTGGGGAGGGGTGACGGGGAGACTTGATTCAATAGAGGCGCCCTGCATACTCCCCTCTGGAAATAATGCAGCTATGCGTCCATTCACGGGAGCTGGGAAATGTTCTTAGCTACATTTCAAAGAAATGTCCATTCTTATCCTGACATATTTCTAATTTTTACCCACGTGTGTCTGTGTCTGTCTTTGCGTGTGGGTGTGTCTTTGCGTGTGCGTGTGTCTATGTGTGTGTGTGTGTTTCTTTGTGTGTGAGTCTTGTGTGTTTAAATGTCTGTGTGTGGGCCTTTGTGTGCGCGTGTCTTTGTGTGCGTGTGTGTCTTTTCATGTGTGTATATCTTTGTGTGTGTGTCTCTCTTTGTTCGTGTGTACATATATATATATATATATATGCTAGGCCGTATTCTCCATAACTGACTAAGCTGAAGCCTGGGGCCCAACAAGATAAGGGGTCCAAAGAAGCTCGAAGTCTAGGGGCCCAAAAGAGCTCGAAATCTAGGGGCCCAAAAATGTCGAAGTCTAGAGGCCCAAATTAGCTCGAAGTCTAGGGGCCCAAATTAGTTCGAAGTCTTGAGGCCCAGAGGAGCTCGAAGTCTAGAGGGCCAAATAAGTTCGAAGTCTAAGGGCCAAAAGGAGATCGCAGTCTAGGGGTCAAAAGGAGCTAGAAGTCTAGGGACCCTGGCATGTGTTAATATTACACTGATTATCTTTTGTATATGTTATATCTTCTTTTTGTCAGTGATAAAATAGTCTCTGAACCAGATGGTTATTGTTGTAAGTGTGAATAACCCATGTTGCCAACACAGCTGTTTTAGGAACCCGGATGTAAGTATGGCTAATTGCAGACGGCGTTTGGGGGGTGGGGGGGCGTGTGTGAGCGTTAACCTGGTTCCAAGGGAATGTCCGTGCTCAGGCCAGTGGGGTGAGATCTGTCGTGGGGTGTAAGTGTCAGGCAAGGCCCCCCCCCCCCATGGTCTATAAATAAGCTGATACGTTCAGATGGTTGACGTGATCTTCTGTTTGATTCATAATACGCTCTTCACCAGACAATGTTCAGTCCTTAATCAGCATATGACACACTCCATAAACCCCATAATTTACTCCAACAAAAAAATACTAACGCAAAATCAAAAAGACCACCCCCCCCCCACTTTTTTTTCAAGCCTGTACCCCGATGTCATAAAATAGCATCACCCTAACAGTGGTAATTTTACCCCCCCCCCCCCCCCCCCCCCCCAATTTTTAGGTGGAAAAAAATGTGCACAGCTTAAAAAAAATAATATTTAAGTTGAGCCTATCGGCTGCAGTGTTGTTAGATAAACCTCAACAGAAAAGGAATTCAAGTCGTATTTTAAACCAAAAAGAAAATAATATTTAAGTTGAGCCTATCGGCTGCAGTGTTGTTAGATAAACCTCAACAGAAAAGGAATTCAAGTCGTATTTTAAACCAAAAAGAAAATAATATTTAAGTTGAGCCTATCGGCTGCAGTGTTGTTAGATAAACCTCAACAGAAAAGGAATTCAAGTCGTATTTTAAACCAAAAAGAAAATAATATTTAAGTTGAGCCTATCGGCTGCAGTGTTGTTAGATAAACCTCAACAGAAAAGGAATTCAAGTCGTATTTTAAACCAAAAAGAAAATAATATTTAAGTTGAGCCTATCGGCTGCAGTGTTGTTAGATAAACCTCAACAGAAAAGGAATTCAAGTCGTATTTTAAACCAAAAAGAAAATAATATTTAAGTTGAGCCTATCGGCTGCAGTGTTGTTAGATAAACCTCAACAGAAAAGGAATTCAAGTCGTATTTTAAACCCCAAAAAAATAATGAATAATTAAGTTATGATTTTATATGTATATATATGTAATATTTTCTTTGAAATTTCACTTCACATATTAACCCTTTTGGTTTCGGTAGACCTAGATTTCATCAAGTGTTTATAAATGAAAAGCTTTTTTTTTCTTTTTCATCCAGCGGAGTCCATGCGTTAGGCTCTGTAACATTCACCGAACCAGAGGTGTAAGATTGTAAGCATAGCAATAGCAATGTCATTGGTAAAACCCGAACCATTACACCGGTACACATGAACCCAAACAGAGATACCGGTATACACAAAACAAACCAAAATACTGGAACACATGAAACCAAACAGAGTTATCGGTATACACAAAACAAACCAAAGTACAGGTACACATGAAACCAAACAGAGATACCGGTATACACAAAACAGACCAAAATACTGGTACACATGAAACCAAACAGAGATACCGGTATACACAAAACAGACCAAAATACTGGTACACATGAAACCAAACAGAGATACCGGTATACACAAAACAGACCAAAATACTGGTACACATGAAACCAAACAGAGATACCGGTATACACAAAACAGACCAAAATACTGGTACACACGAACCCAAACAGAGATACCGGTATACACAAAACAGACCAAAATACTGGTACACATGAACCCAAACAGAGATACCGGTATACACAAAAGAAACCAAAATTCTGTTACACGTGAATCCAAACAGAGATACCGGTATACACAAAACAAACCAAAGTACAGGTATACAAAAACCAAACCAGTATACCGGTACAAACAAACCAAATCAGTACACCGGTAAGCAAAGACCACCCTTTTGCAATTGCTAGAAAGTTTGTAACAAGAAACGGTTGAAATGAAACCAAAAAAAACAAGAACAATTGAATGACTTTACCCCATCAACTCCAGACCACGCACTTCCACGGTCTGCTCACTGATAAAAAAAAAAAAGAAGAAGAAGAAGTTATTTTTAAGTCAAAGAACTGTGGCTTCCCCTGTCCGTTCAGCTTCTTTAGAATGTTTGATATTCTCCAGTGTCGCTGTTGTGACAAGGAAAGCAGACAGCGATTTGTCTGTTTTTGTCTGCCCCTGATATTATCATCACTTCCAGTGATGATAATTTATAATTACAGAAGGGTTTTTTTCTGTTCACGATGATATATTTAACCCAATGTTTTTGTGTACCGGTAAATACAAAAATGTAACTTTAAATATGTGTAGGGATCATCATAAAACAAATTAAAAATAATCTCTCTTACAATTTTTGACACAAATGCGCACCCCCCCCCCCCCCCACCCAAACCCGATCAAATCTTTCCTATGAGCAGCATATAAGAAACGACAGGTTCATTAACATGAAATTGATGTTAAAATGTTGTATTGAAGTACAGTTTTCGATTTACCATAAAACATGGAACTGTTTTCTACGCGTTATTTAAGATAAACATTTTCTAAGTTACTAAACCCACGAAAACACCACTACCACCAACTCCTGTGTACCACCACTACCACTACCACCAACTCCTGTGTACCACCACTACCACTACCACCAACTCCTGTGTACCACCACGACCACTACCACCAACTCCTGTGTACCACCACTACGAGCAACTCCTCTCTGCCACCAATAACACCAACTCCTGTTCTGCCACCACTACCACCAACTCCTCTCTACCACCACTACCACCAACTCCTCTCTGCCACCACTACCACCAACTCCTGTCTGCCACCACTACCACCAACTCCTGTGTACTACCACTACCACCAACTCCTGTGTACCACCACTACGAGCAACTCCTCTCTGCCACAAATACCACCAACTCCTCTCTGCCACCAATACCAGCAACTCCTGTCTGCCACCACTACCACCAGCTCTTCTCCACCACCACTACCACCAACTCCTGTCTTATATTTACCGAGACCGTTCCGGTAATTTCACGTAACAAATACACCACACCAGAACACGCATGGGACCGGGGGGGGGGGGGGGGGGGGGGAAGAGGCTATGGGTTGAGCCAAAAATAGAAACGTTATAGTCGGCCGTTTACGGAGATGTGCGTATTGATTGTTTGTGCGGGAATACCCGGTAGGTGATAAAGAGCAATTTTCATGGCGCTATTTCCCTGATGGGACGAATTTACGTGATGTACAAACACGACCAGACACAGTTAGGGGTATGGGGAAGACAACTGTGTGTCTAAAGTCAGTTGGGTGGGGCTGGCGGGGGGGGGGGGGTTGTTACGCCGGCGCAACAATGTCCATGATAACCCTATTTTATGTAGTGGTTATCTCAATCATCCCTTCCTTCTGCCGTCCCCCGAAACATGTAAAATTTCTGAAAATTAACAAAGGAAAGTCTTTTAGATGATTTCCATTTTTTATTTTTTTTTATTTTGAGGAATGCTGTGAGGGTTATGTAAGGGAAAGTAACTCGTCGGGAGGCGTTTGTGAATGTTTACTTCCCTTTCGTTAACTACACCATTATTTTATAAACGCTGAGTGAAGGGAGGAAAAAAAACAGGTTTGCAGAGACTTCATAATAAGTGTGATGGCGGAGATAGAGAGTGCCCTAACTGAAACCCAAACCCCAACTTGGATACAAGGAGCCCTAAATGAAACCCAAAAGCCATCTTATAAACCTGATGCCCTAAATGAAACCCAAAAGCCCTCTTATAAACCTGGTGCCCTAAATGAAACCCAAAAGCCCTCTTATAAACCTGGTGCCCTAAATGAAACCCAAAAGCCCTCTTATAAACCTGGTGCCCTAAATAAAAACCCAAACCCCACTTAGAAACCTGGTGCCCTAAATGAAACCCAAACCCCACTTAGAAACCTGGTGCCCTAAATGAAACCCAAACCCCACTTAGAAACCTGGTGCCCTAAATGAAACCCAAACCCCACTTAGAAACCTGGTGCCCTAAATGAAACCCAAACCCCTCTTAGAATCCTGGTGCCCTAAATGAAACCCAAACCCCCCTTAGAAACCTGGTGCCCTAAATGAAACCCAAACCCCTCTTGGAAACCTGGTGCCCTAAATGAAACCCAAACCCCTCTTAGAAACCTGGTGCCCTAAATGAAACCCAAACCCCTATTATTTATCGCAAAGTATCAACGCTGCTATTAAACCTGACTACTGTGTTTCACATTTAGATGCCGGTGGGATCTGGCTCGCGTGCCGACAGAGAGTGACCTGCGTGTCCGCTGTGGCAGGCGTTCCATATAGGTACGCCGTATCTGAACTAATGTAAAATAATCAATAATCAATCATTTCGGACACGTGTGTTCATTTAAAATGAGGTTGAGAAAAAAAACATGATTTGGACAGGTATAGTGAAGTAAAGCTGAATTGAAGATTTGGTTTTTGAAGCGTGTCTAGTGGCCAAGTCGCTGTACGGTTGGATGTCCGTCCTTTGCACCTGTGTGTGTGGGCGCGTGGCCTGATATCTGTACGTGGCAGTCGCCCGTGCGCACCTCAAGAGACCTTTCGAGATACGCACTGACGAAGAGCTATCGTTCTCGGGCTCGTGAGATGATGGAAGGCTCAACTGGAGAGGGTTGAAACATTTCAACATGTTTGCCGTCTTCACGGCTGCTGACAGCGGGACTTCACATAGTACTCAATGGCACGCGAACTTCTACTGTACTCGGTGCTATCACAAGCACCTGGTCTCATACTGTACTCGATGTTATCACGACTTGTACCTGGTCTTAAACTGTACTCAGTGCTGTCACAAGCACCGGCCTCATACTGTACGCAGATCTCCCACAAGTACCCTTCCTCATTAATATACTCGGTGCTACCAGAGGCACCTTTCTACCAGACGCACAATGTAGCCTGGCTTCATAGTGCCCAGTGCTTTCATCAGCACTCTGCTGAGACTCACACACGACAATATTTTTGTTCTTGGCCTGATAGAGTGCCTGAAACGTCTCAGGAATGACTCGCCACTGTTCAACCACAGAGACCCGCGGCTCAACGTGACCCAACTGGTTGGTATCTGAGTGAGCTCTGTCAGTGTGCTGTACTGCTATAGAAGGCCGTGACTGACTCAGATGTATTGCACGCGAGCCCACGTCATGTCTTGTCATGTCGTGGCATCTCATCTCATCTCATGTCATCTCATGTCACGGCATCTCATGTCATGGCATCTCATGTCATGTCACGGCATCCCATGGTTTTGTTAATTGCCATACAAAGATGTGAGAGAAAATAGACAAAAATTGCTAGAAAACAAGAACTTAATTATTTACATCGGTGGTTCAAAAACTCGTATAGATTACCGCCCCGTTTGCTTTTGAAACTACCACACCCCATCCTCAACACCACCCGAACCCCCGTGATAGAAACGGCACCCACAGATCCCCCCAACTACAAGAAACATACCAATGTTACGAAAGCTTGCATTTACTAAGCAGAATGTGATCTTTCGATTTGATCCTTTATTATTACAATTAAGCCACAATTGATATGGGCGCCTGCTGAACTCCAGAAGAATAGTATGAGGAGTGTAGCCACCGCTTGGGTTTTGCTCCAGTAGCAATGGTCATGAAGAGTGTAGCCACCGCTTGGGTTTGCTCAGGTAGCCACAGTTTGGGGTGTGCACCAGTAGCAATGAACAGTGTAGCCGCAGTTTGGGGTGTGCACCAGTAGCAATGAGCAGTGTAGCCACAGTTTGGGGTGTGCACCAGTAGCAATGAGCAGTGTAGCCACTGTTTGGGGTGTGCACCAGTAGCAATGAGCAGTGTAGCCACAGTTTGGGGTGTGCACCAGTATCAATGAACAGTGTAGCCACAGTTTGGGGTGTGCACCAGTAGCAATGAACAGTGTAGCCACAGTTTGGGGTGTGCACCAGTAGCAATGAACAGTGTAGCCACAGTTTGGGGTGTGCACCAGTAGCAATGAACAGTGTAGCCACAGTTTGGGTGTGCACCAGTAGCAATGAACAGTGTAGCCACAGTTTGGGGTGTGCACCAGTAGCAATGAACAGTGTAGCCACAGGCCAGCGGTTATGATTCTCTTAGATTTTTTTTTTAATTGTGGGGGGTGGGGTGGGTGTGCCTGGGGTTCCTAGGACTCCAGCCTACCAGTAATTTTTTCGTGCCCTGGCGCTTCTAACCAGGGGCGTGGCGAAGAAAAGCATAATCATAAATATATCCCAGTTGTTGACTCAGGTTGTACTACATTATCATCCTACCTACATGGACACCAGTTGCCTAAGGATAGATTCGTCATGTCGACATATCCGTGACACTGTTTTTAAGATGATAACATTATAATTTTTTAATGCCACTAATTTTGTTGTTCTCGATTGTTTGTCCGACAGATCCGAGAGTACATGGACCAGCTGCCCAACCACAAAGTCCCGAAGGTCGACTCCCCGGGGGAGAGGTACCGGGACATACAGATCATCAGGCAGCTCCCCAAGCAGGACCTGTCCGACCTTTACTGCAGGTTCCTGGAGGGGGACACGGAGAAGAAGGAGTTCAACATCTTCAGGGATCTCAGGGACCAGGTGGCCATGGGGATCGGTCAAGTGAAGGAATGCCCTCGGGATTCGGTGAGTCATGCGTAGTGACCAGTAGTGACCAGTGTCATCATGACGGGATTAGGTGATTCAGGCCTAGGGACCAATGTCATAAGGACAGGGTTGGGTCAGTCAGGCGTAGTGACCAGTGTCAAAATGACGGGATTGGGTGAGCCAGGCATAGTGACCAGTGTCATAATGACCAGACTGGGTGAGGCAGGCGTAATGACCAGTGTGGTAATGATGATAAACAGTAGCGGGCCGTAATGAATTATCTTGTAACTTTATAATAATTTAAAAAATATTGCTATTTCAGTGATCTGTTTACTAAATATAATCAATGAACCACACTTCTCACAAATATGCAATCTCAATGGACCGATTCAAAGATTGTAACTAAAGTAAATTAAAAAAAAAAAAATGTTCCAGCACTGATCGCGTTGTAGTCAACAGTCAACTGGTGTATAAGCTATAATCAACTAATGTAAAGCACGTGATCAGGACCAGCATGTCTTGACAGGGAATAGTGCACAGCATGTCTTGACAAACAAACAGTCACCCACAAGTTACACCAACTTATAAGAAAACAACAAATGAAAACCCGTTAACATTCACGCCGAAGTGGAAATTGGACAGACGACAGCTATGTAATAATTCAAGGGAAGTAACCACACAAATTTAAAGGTTTTAGAAAATGTCATTCAAATTATTTGGTTTTCTCCCCTGGTTTAAAAATATCTCCCCAAACATCTTTCGTTTGAATAATTCCTTGCGAGAATTTATCATTAGAATAAATTAATGGAGGAGACAGGAAGCAAGGAGAGTTTTGACTTTATTCATAGAATATGTCCGATAGTAAAAGTTTGCATATAGTATTGCATTTAAGACTTGGAGCTTTACAAGCTCGAACTTATAAATCAACAACATATTATCCCCCATTGTCTAGAACAGCGGCTCTCAACACGTGGGTCGCGACCCCTTTGGGGGGTCGAATAAACCTTTTTCAGGGGTCGCCTAAGTCCATCGGGAAATACATATCCTCTACCGTTATGAAGCAGCAACGAAAATAATTTTGTGCCTGTGGATCACTACAACATGAGGAACTGTATTAAAGGGTCGCGACAGTAGAGAGATTGAGAACCACTGGTCAAGAACATTTGATTGATAGTGTTCAAAACTGTATTATAATAAGTTTAAATATATATATATATATATATATGATTTTTTTCAATCTAACAATTGTCAATAGTTATATTCAGTTAAAAATCGAACTAATAAAAAAACAATATAGACTAATAATAACTGCAATCTTACATTACCCCCCCCCCCCCCCCACAGACCTGTTACTGCTGCAAGGGGGAGGTGGACCAGGGCGAGCTGGCCGTCACAGCGCCCAAGGTGGCTGCGGACGCCGTGTGGCACCCGGCCTGCTTCACGTGCCACACGTGCGAGGAGCTGCTGGTGGACCTGGTCTACTGCCACCACGCCAAGAACCTCTACTGCGAGAGGCACTACGCCGAGATCATACGTCCCAGGTGCCCCGGCTGTGATGAGGTAAGTCTGGCGTGACACCGTCGTACTGCACGCTTACTGCAAAGTAAGGCGAAGCCTGGAAACAAAGGCTTGGCTTATCCCAAACCCATGACAAAGTAACAAAACGCTCAGCAAAATATCTAGTGGAATCCCGCTATGACGGGATAGTTGAGGTCCATATTGCGTTAATAGGCGGTGGTGGTTTGGGGAAGGGTGGAAAAGGGGGGGGGGGGGGATCGCGTTAATTCAGGGTTTTATTTAAATTTCTGCGAATAGCTTGGGGATTTTTTTTTTAAAGTAGGAAGATAATTTTTTTGTATAGTACAGATTTTAAAATCGTTTGTGATTAATGAGCTCTTTGGTGTTGAAATTCAACTAGTTTTAGCGGACGTAAGATTGTTACGTATGAGAATGTAATTGTACACTCGTTATATCCTGATTCGCGTTATAGTGAGGCGCGTTATAGTGATTCGCGTTATAGTGATTCGCGTTATAGTGATTCGCGTTATAGTGATTCGCGTTATAGTGAGGCGCGTTATAGTGAGGCGCGTTATAGTGAGGCGCGTTATAGTGAGGCGCGTTATAGTGATTCGCGTTATAGTGAGGCGCCAAGTTTCACCGATCTCGTGCGTGACAGAGGCGATCTCGTGCGTGACAGAGGCGATCTCGTGCGTGACAGAGGCGATCTCGTGCGTGACAGAGGCGATCTCGTGCGTGACAGAGGCGATCTCGTGCGTGACAGAGGCGATCTCGTTCTTGTTACTGCTTATGATTTTGAATTTAAAAAGTGCAATAAATTATGCCCACCATTAAACGTTTAAAGATTTTGCCATACGTTTTAATGAGCGAATCGACAAATTTGGGAAATTCTTTTGTTAAATGTATATGAGCTCATATCCTGTGACTTTTTATAATTGCAGAGCTTACAATAGTTCCTTCGACATTCCTCCTCTTGTGATCCTTATACCGTGGGCACACCTGGCAACATCTCGCGGCCCTCTTGGCAACATCTCGAGGCCCTCATGGCAACATCTCGCGGCCCTCTTGGCAACATCTCGCGCCCCTCTTTGCAACATCTCGCGCCCCTCTTGGCAACATCTCGCGCCCCTCTTAGAAACATCTCACGGCCCTTTTGGCAACATCTCGCGGCCCTCTTGGAAACATCTCGCAGCTCACCTGGAAACATCTGGCGGCACACCAGTTGAGGAGATCTGCTCCAGACAACTGATCTTCGTTAAAAAATATAACACAGTATCAATACCGCCCCCGCTCCCCCCACCCTCAGACACAACCTCACACCCCCAACTCCCTCTCTTACCTTCATTCCTCTCCTGTGTTCTGTAATTAGGTCAATGCAGATCCTTCGCATCCCCGGCAACCCATCCAGGCGCCACACACAACCCCTAATCCAACTTAACGCACACTTGCGTTTCCCGCACTTTCATTCATGGCCTCCGCCATATTTAGTAAACAAAACACAACAAAAACACAACATCTGCAAAAGTCGGGGGGGGGGGGGGGCCGGCGGTGTGGAGAATGCTGTTGATTGCTGTTACACAATTCTCCCTAGCCACTGCGCGAGGGTCTGCGTGATCTTCAGAACTGAGCTGGTGCGAACTGTGATCTGATCTCCTCTCTCTTAATTCAATAGTTCAACATTTTAAAAAATCTTCATCATAATCATGATAGAGATAAATGCAGCGGTGGTTTGGAGCCGGTTCGGTCAGGTTCGTGCGAACCGTTAGTTCAAAATTATAAATTTGACTGACTGTGGCGGTGACCGATATGGCATAAGGGGGACATACTAACTGCGAACCCTTAGTTACGAATTCGGCAATACACCGCTGGATAAATGATATCATGTAGTCTCCATTAGGTTAAAAACAAAGATAATTACGTCTTCTCAATTCGACCCCATTGCTCCGCTCCGATACTCAAGTATCGAATCAAGTATCGAATCAAGTATCGAATCAAGTATCGAATCAAGTATCGAAATGAAGGACCTGTGTGTCCATTCAGGGTTTGGTAAATATAGAACGCGCACGGGGAAAAGGATATTTACAATAGATTATTACTTAACCTTAATGACTGGGGTCTCGGTTCGGTTCAGTTTGGTTTGTTAGTCGTGGTTCGGCTTCTTTGTTATGAGTCGAGTTTAACCATTCACGAGTTCAGGGCCGTGCGGAAGTGAGGAAACGAAAGGGGCACCGAAACCCGGTCTCCGAAATCATCATCATTCATGCAAAATTTGTGTATTATGTATTATCATATTTTGTTGTTGTTGTTTTGTTCGTGTTGTTTTTTAGGGGGGGGCGGGGGTGAGGACGCCTAAATAAAGGCTTTGCCCCAGGCGCGCAGCTCCTGATTGCCATGTCCCCAGCATGTAGTGTCCGTGGTGTATTATGTCAGCGAGTGGAAATCGGACTTTAAAATGGGAGAGGCGGTGAATGTTTAGGGTTTAGAGAGTTTAGTCTTTTAAGCATCCAGTGGTGACCTCCCATTATTGCACTACAGTAGAGATATTTTGACTTCGCACCAGAACGTTATTTAAGGGGAAGTAGCATTTGAGGTCAGAGGCGTAGCTAAGGTGGTGGAGAGTGGGAAAGATGTCCCTTGGCGCCAGACTAGTTAGGGGTGCCAAAATGTGCTTTGATATTATTTTACTGATGAAAATAATGAGTTTGAGAGTAAAAAAAAAAAAAAAAAAAAGAAGGAAGGCTATTTAAAATGAATCTTGTCCCCGGGCGCCTAACGCTCTAGCTACGCCACTGTTTGAGGTACTAACAGGTAGTACCAATTTATATGACTCGTTTAAAAAAATAAATGTTTGAGGTATCCGAGTGAGTGGAGCACGTGAGAACCCCTGATATAACCTTTCTACATCATAGTGAATCCCCTACTTGTACCGTGGTACCCTAACAAAGGGCTCTTGTGCCCCCCGGGTGTAAACAAAAATGTTGCGGTACTTGGACAGGGTCGAACATCAGTAACTTTGAGTCAGAGAAAAATTGGCTGAGTCAGCCTTCTTGACTGACCTCTGACCTTCTCCGGATCGAGGTCTTTGACGCATCGAACATAAACACGAGCGAGGCCGGAGATACGGAGCTTCTTGTAAGAACGGCAACGCTTACCAAAACAAGGGGAGTTAATCTGCCAGCGGAAACAGCCACTAAAATTTGATGTGACTTTTTGAACGAGGTGACCTTTCTTGTTTACATGTGCGGCTGTGACGTAATTCTCAGCCTTTGCGTTGCCATGGGCAACCCTGGTTCGAAACAGTCGAAGTAATGTGGTCCGATTTACTACATCAGATGCATATTGTCCGTTTAGTTGCGCGTCATCACACAGACAGGTGAATACATGTCCATATAGACCCTCATGTAGTACGTCTTAAGATAGTCTAGAGATGGAGTCTGGAGATGAAGATATCACTTTGGTCTAAACAGTGGGGTTTAAAGATCGGAGTCTAAAGTTGGCAGTCTAAAGATGGGGATCTACAGTTTGGTGTCTAGAGATTGTTGTTTTAGGCAAGTAGATTTTGCACAGAGCGAGGGAGAGAGATAGAGAGAAATAGAGAGAGGGAGAGAGAGAGAGAGAGAGGAAGGGAGTGAGGGAGATAGAGATAGAGAGTGGAGGGGAGAGAGGGGGAGAGAGAGGGAGGGAGATAGTGAGAGGTAGAGAGAGTGGGAGATAGAGAGAGGGAGAGAGAGGGATAGAGAGAGAGAGAAATGGAGCGAGAGAAAGAGGGAGAGAGATAAAGAGAGGGAGAGAGATAGAGAAACTTACCTGCTTGTAGACAGACAGTACTACTTACCCCCTTGTAGACAGACAGTACTACTTACCACCTCGTCAACAGACAGACTTACCTGCTTGTAGACAGACAGTACTACTTACCACATCGTAGACAGACAGTACTACTTACCACCTTGTAGACAGACAGTACTACTTACCACCTCGTCAACAGACAGACTTACCTGCTTGTAGACAGACAGTACTACTTACCACATCGTAGACAGACAGTACTACTTACCACCTCGTAGACAGACAATACTACTTACCACCTTGTAGACAGACAGTACTACTTACCACCTTGTAGACAGACAGTACTACTTACCACCTTGTAGACAGATAGTACTACTTACCACCTTGTAGACAGACAGTACTACTTACCACCTTGTAGACAGACAGTACTACTTACCACATCGTAGACAGACAGTACTACTTACCACCTCGTAGACAGACAGTACTACTTACCACCTTGTAGACAGACAGTACTACTTACCACCTTGTAGACAGACAGTACTACTTACCTCCTTGTAGACAGACAGTACTACTTACCTCCCTGTAGACAGACAGTACTACTTACCTCCCTGTAGACAGACAGTACTACTTACCACCTCGTCAACAGACAGTACTGCTCAACTCCCCGCAAACAGATAACAATACTCACCTCCCTCTAAAGCTCACCCATAGACTCACACACAAAGAATGTTTAATAACTTTCTCTTTCAGCAATACTTGAGCTATGCCAACTCATTACCTCTGCCCCCCCCCCCCCCAACCAAACATTACCTTTACCATATCCCCTCCCCCTCTTGTTAACAATCCTAATCCACACATTTTTCTCAAATATGTTCAAAATCCGTTTACACAGAATTTTTTTTTTTTTTTTTAAATACCAACTCACAAACAACCGGCTCGCGCCTATGACGTCATAAATGATTTGTTTTCAACTCGCAGATTTAATTCGTCGTCGCGTTACTCAAATTTTTTTTAAAACAAAACATTTTTAAAAATGCGATTACGAATCCAAACAGAAATGCTCGATTTCTATTCCCTTGTTACGGATATTTGAGTGAGTAATAATTTCTTCGTAAGTGTTGTTGATGAAATGCGATCTACATTTTTTTTTTAATTTAAAAAAAACCCAGATGAAACAGCCAGGCATCCAAGACAAACAAAGATCACTGCGGGACGTGCTGTCGGCGTAACTTTGAAGTGATCTAAGAAAACAAAAATACAAGGGGCTTTTTTGTTTACATCACGTGATCTTAAAGCCCTTTTCTTTCTCAAAGGAACTGAACATTTTAAAAGAATGTAAATTTATTAGCTAAATGCCCCCACACAGATCCTCAGACATATTCATATCGATCTAATGCACACCCACCAAACCAATATTCTAACGGGGTTATCCACCGACACGTGTATTCCACCTTTTTATGGATTCCGTTGATTCTTTTATCCATATATCTAGCATCCATCAACTTGCATATCCATATTACTTTATGATCAATCTTTTAAATTTTATTTTTAAAAATCCCATCTTGTTTCAATCTATCCATGTAGTCACTGCTGCATCCGCTGATCCCTCCATTTATCCAATCCACAATATCCACTAATTCATCCCTTTCTCAACGCGACCCAACACTGGATTAGTCATCCAACGCTTCTACCAATGCATGCCCCTTTTCTACCATCCACCTCTTCATCCATCGTCCACAGTATCCACCAATTCAGTACCATTGTCCACATCCAACACTCGATCCACAGTACCCTTTAATGCAGTCCCCCCCCCGCCCCCTCCCCGGTCTCAAACACACTTTAAAAAAAAAAATCATTTATCCATTGTCACGTGACACATAGTTCCGGTAAAAACTTTATTTCTCCAAACAGCACCAGCAGCAAAAACAAAAATATTTTCCCCGATTCTAAGGTTCAGGGTTGGGGGGGGGGGGGTAGTAGGGCACGGTGTGTGGCTGGCAGACGATGAGGACACCCGTGACTAACGCCACGAAATACCTGGCCTGTGCCCCCCGTGAGTCACGGCTATAAATAGCCGAGTGTCTCCCACGCTCACCTGCATACCTGGTGCTAACCCGATGTCTACCTGGTGCCCTGCTGCACCCCCCTCCCCCCGGCACCTGTCGTCGAGTTTAAATGAAGTGTTAAGATCTAATAATTGTGTTGGTGACTTGGGAAAAACGTCATATCAACAATCAATTTAGTCTGGCCGGCCCCAGGAAGGTGATACAAATTCGATGTGATGAGCCATAATTAAGTTGATGGGAACCACCAGTGTGTGGGGTGCCGCCCAAACGGTGTCAGTTCAACACTACACTGCGGCCTGGCCACCCAAATGCATATCTATAACGTTTGGTGCGGTTACAAAAAGACGCGAATTCAAACTTCTTGACCCTGGACCCCTCTACGCCTTGATTTTGATATGGACGATAATGTCGTTGTGATTTTTGTACAACTATCTACCCACTGGGATCTTGGAGAATGTAGGATTTAATATCGCTTGAGGCCGCAATGGATGCCATTTTTTAAAAAATGTTGCTTGAATCACTGTGACATAAGAGCAACACATCAAGAAATGGGACGCTCAACTCACACCGATCCATCGTACCAACAATGAACTCTTTGTCATGAATTGACCGAAAAAAAGAGTTCATTTTTGCTTTAAAAAAATTTTCAATAAAAAATATGCCCTTGCTAAATCAATACAAAATATGCCCTATCTGAATCAATAAAAATATGCCCTGTCCGTATCAACGGAGTGTTGGTTATTTTAGGGTCGTTCACGTCCCACTAAACGTTGTGGTGGCAAGACTTATGAGTTAGTGTTCCTCTGATGCTCGATAGAATGTCAGTACATAATCACAACAAACGTGTGTGCGTTATAATTTTGTGTATATTATTATGTTTTATATGAAAGTCTTCGCCTGTGTCTGTATGTGTGTGTTGGGGGGCGGGGGTACGCGGGTATGGGTGGGTTGGTATTGTTTATGAGCGTTTCAGTGTGGGTTGAATTCTTAAACAGTGATTTACCACACATATTATGTTGTCAAATTAAGGCCGACGTTTACGTCAATAGCGAAGTGTGTGTAGACGAGCGGTTCTCAACCTGTGGGTCGCGACCCCTTTGGGGGTCGCACAACACTTTCCCAGGGATCGCCCAGGACCATCTGAAAACACATATGCTCCACATGTATGAAGTAGCCACGAAAATAATTTTGTGGTTGGGGGTCGCCACAGCACGAGGAACTGTATTAAAGGGTCGCGGCATTAGGAAGGTTGAGAACCACTGGTGTAGACGATGGTGACACAAGGAGAAGGAAACAGGCACTCGTCACCAGCTCGAGTCATCCTCACGTCTGGTCTATGCTGGGTTTCGCCTGTGCTACCTTCGGGTCTACTAAACCAAAGGTTGGGATGATTCTGTGGATAAACCACCCCTCTACCCGGGTTATGTCTCACTGAGGATTAATCTTGTGACAAAAAGGGATACCGATCATAGATTGTAATCATTATACCACTTATATAAGTGCTACCCTTACACCGTCCAGCGCTACCCTGACACAGTCAAGTAGCTACCCTGACACAGTCCAGTGCTACCCTGAAATAGACCAGTGCTACCCTGACTTTGTCTAGTGCTACCCTTAGTGCTACCTTACACAGTCCAGTGCTACCCTCGCACAGTCCAGTGCTACCCTGTGATCCAAATTACACTTATATTTTCCCCACCCCGACCTGGTCTACACTTATTTTTATTTCAAGATTTGATAATATATCTATATATAGATTGACCTGAAGTATAATCGATTGAACTTGACAACCCATGACCCCATGACCTTGGCACGAGTGGTTTAAACGAACTAATATCTTTATTCGGGGACAACAATCGAATGGGAGTTGAATCCCGTCACTCTCAACTAATTACCCTCCCACCTCACCACCCTCCCACATCACCACACTCCCACCTCAGCACCCTCCCACCTCACCACACTCCCACCTCACCACACTCCCACCTCACCACCCTCCCACCTCACCATCCTCCAACCTCACCACCCTCCCACCTCACCACCCTCCAACCTCACCACCCTCCAACCTCATCACCCTCCAACCTCACCATCCTCCCACCTCACCACCCTCCAACCTCACCACCCTCCCACCTTATTACCTCACCACCCTCCCACCTTATTACCCTCCCATCTCACCACCCTCCCACCTCACCACCCTCCCACCTCACCACCCTCTCACCTCAACGTACCCCATGTCTTTCTTTGATGACATCCCTTATCTTTCAGAGTCGCAATAAGAAGTTTGGTTAGTTGGGGGAGGGGGTGGGGGGGAAGAAGTCATTTAGTAAAGGGGAAAAACTCCAAACGTGAAGGCAGGAAGGATGGGGGACACATGACCCAATATATGTTTACTCTCCGACCATAAAGTACACCCCACTGTCTCATATGTTCACATACATCAAACTGTCTCATATGTTCACGTCCATCCAACTGTCTTATATGTTAACATACATCCAACTGTCTTATATGTTCACGTCCATCCAACTGTCTTATATGTTAACATACATCCAACTGTCTTATATGTTAACATACATCCAACTGTCTTATATGTTCACGTACATCCAACTGTCTTATATGTTAACATACATCCAACTGTCTTATATGTTGACGTACATCCAACTGTCTTATATGTTCACGTACATCCACGTGTCTTATATGTTAACATACATCCAACTGTCTTATATGTATACGTACATCCAACTGTCTTATATGTTGACGTACATCCAACTGTCTTATATGTTGACGTACATCCAACTGTCTTATATGTTCACGTCCATCCAACTGTCTTATATGTTGACGTACATCCAACTGTCTTATATGTTGACGTACATCCAACTGTCTTATATGTTGACGTACATCCAACTGTCTTATATGTTGACGTACATCCAACTGTCTTATATGTTGACGTACATCCAACTGTCTTATATGTTCACGTCCATCCAACTGTCTTATATGTTGACGTACATCCAACTGTCTTATATGTTGACGTACATCCAACTGTCTTATATGTTGACGTACATCCAACTGTCTTATATGTATACGTACATCCAACTGTCTTATATGTTGACGTACATCCAACTGTCTTATATGTATACGTACATCCAACTGTCTTATATTTTGACGTACATCCAACTGTCTTATATGTTGACGTACATCCAACTGTCTTATATGTTGACGTACATCCAACTGTCTTATATGTTGACGTACATCCAACTGTCTTATATGTTGACGTACATCCAACTGTCTTATATGTTCCCGTACATCCAACTGTCTTATATTTTCACGCACATCCAACTGACTTATATGTTGACGTACATCCAACTGTCTTATATGTTGACGTACATCCAACTGTCTTATATTTTCACGCACATCCAACTGACTTATATGTTGACGTACATCCAACTGTCTTATATGTTCCCGTACATCCAACTGTCTTATATTTTCACGCACATCCAACTGACTTATATGTTGACGTACATCCAACTGTCTTATATGTTGACGTACATCCAACTGTCTTATATGTTCCCGTACACCCAACTGTCTTATATGTTCCCGTACATCCAACTGTCTTATATGTTCCCGTACACCCAACTGTCTTATATGTTCCCGTACATCCAACTGTCTTATATGTTCCCGTACACCCAACTGTCTTATATTTTCACGCACATCCAACTGGCTTATATGTTCACGTCCATCCAACTGTCTTATAAGTTCCCGTACATCCAACTGTCTTATATTTTCACGCACATCCAACTGGCTTATATGTTCACGTCCATCCAACTGTCTTATAAGTTCCCGTACATCCAACTGTCTTATATTTTCACGCACATCCAACTGGCTTATATGTTCACGTCCATCCAACTGTCTTATAAGTTCCCGTACATCCAACTGTCTTATATTTTCACGCACATCCAACTGTCTTATATGTTCCCGTACATCCAACTGTCTTATATTTTCACGCACATCCAACTGGCTTATATGTTCACGTCCATCCAACTGTCTTATAAGTTCCCGTACATCCAACTGTCTTATATTTTCACGCACATCCAACTGTCTTATATGTTCATATACATTGGCGGGTTAGTATGAGGTGCAGTCATCATTCAACGTAATCAGTTATCATATAACCCTGTGTAGTAAGTATTAACAAATTAATATATTCACATTATTTTAAGAAACAATCGCCCCACCCCACCCCTCCCAGGTAGTGTTCTCTGTATCACTTAATGACACCCACGTTATAGACACAAAAAACTGGCCTAACACCGTGTCTATCCCCTCTCCTGCCGCTTCGATAACAAAATGTATGTCACCACGTAACACCCACTCTCTCTTTGAGAACAAATTTTCTGTCACTGTTTAACACCTTTCTGTCACTGTTTAACACCTTTCTGTCACAACATAGCAGCTTCTGGCGCTTTGATAACACATTGTATGCCCCTAAATAACACCTTATATCACTTTGTAACATATTCTGTCCCTACGGATCACCCTCTGTCACTATGTAACCTCTTCTGCTGAGGTAAATGTACGCTTACCTTTTGTCAAGTGTCAAGAATGCCATCTTCTTTCACTCATTGTACATACTTATATTCACTCACATAACACAACTATGTCACTCACATAACACGACTATGTCACTCACATAACACGACTATGTCACTCACATAACACGACTATGTCACTCACATAGCACGACTATGTCACTCACACAGCACAACTATATCACTCACATAGCACAACTATGTCACTCACATAACACAACTATGTCACTCACACAACACAACTATGTCACTCACATAACACAACTATGTCACTCATATAACACAACTATGTCACTAACAAAACACAACTATGTCACTCACATAACACAACTATGTCACCCACACAACACAACTATGTCACTCACATAACACAACTATGTCACTCACATAACACAACTATGTCAGTCACATAACATAACTATGTCACTCACATAACACAACTATGTCACCCACACAACACAACTATGTCACTCACATAACACAACTATGTCACTTACATAACACAACTATGTCACTCACATAACACAACTATGTCACTAACATAACACAACTATGTCACTGACATAACACAACTATGTCACTCACATAACACAACTATGTCACTCACATAACACAACTATGTCACTCACATAACACAACTATGTCACTCACACAACACAACTATGTCACTCACATAACACAACTATGTCACTAACAAAACACAACTATGTCACTGACATAACACACCTATGTCACTGACATAACACAACTATGTCACTGACATAACACAACGATGTCACTCACATAACACAACTATGTCACCCACACAACACAACTATGTCACTCACATAAGTCAACTATGTTACTAACATAATACAACTATGTCACTCACACAACACAACTATGTCACTCACATAACACAACTATGTCACTCACATAACACAACTATGTCACTCACACAACACAACTATGTCACTCACACAACACAAATATGTCACTCACATAACACAACTATGTCACTCACATAACATAACTATGTCACTCACATAACACAACTATGTCACTAACAGAACACAACTATGTCACTCACAACACTCACGTACTTCACTTACATACACACCTTAAGTTACGCGCTAAAGTAACAAAACACACCTATAGATGACACAAATTCGACACACCTCTGAAGTCCTATCCCAAGAGACTCTCCAATGTGTCTATCCTAGTTCCCCACACCCCACTCACACACTGTTTGTTTGTTTATGGGGTTTGTGAAATTGTGCACCTAAGTTCGTACTACTCGACCTGTCACATCGACCTGCTATGACAGTGAGCCCCACACAACCCATTGCCACTGACAAACCCATGCACCATTTTACCACCCACAACTTTATTTATCGAGTGCTAAATAACATCAGAAGATGCCTTGTCCGAGCTAAGTGACCTGACCAACTAACTGTTAAAAAACCAAATGGCCTGGCTAAGTAGTTCGTTCTGTCCCTAAGGAAAACAGTATCATAAAAATTTTAGTGTTGTGATTAAATTGTTTCGACTAAATCTGTGACATTTAATATTCTATAGTTTTAAATACTTATTTTATTGTTTTTAATTTTTAAAAAGTCCATTTTTTCATTAGACGTTTAAAAATTATGTGAGATTATAAATGTCCACACACAAATTCCCCGAAAGACCTAATCCGTTATAGAATTGTTGAATAAGCAAAATAACAAAACTGTAAAACAATACTCCTGATTTTAAATTTAAAGTTAAGGCGGCCAACTTTTTGTTTTCCCCCCGCGCACTGCGTATCACTTATTTCGTTTGGCTCACTTTTGCACACAGCACTACTAATAGCTAGTCTCGTCTCCTCACATTTATAGGCATATAACGTTAGACTTTTGCACACCGCCCTAAAAAAAGCAGAGCGAGTCGAGCCGGCGATGGCTGCCTCATTTCGAAATCTGGCCCCTCCTCGTCGCTGACGCGCTGCCCCGAATATCGAAAGTAGGGATAGCCTCCATCCCAACTGTCGTGTTTGTTACTTATATTGTCATCTGAAACTCTCAAAGAGAAGCAGGTCGATCCTTTGTGAAAATAAGCTGCCTCTACAGTTTCGAATTGCCCAGCAGTTGGAGAACATTTTGTTCCGAAGAAGCTGAATTTCAGTGTTTTTTTTAAAGCGGATCTTTTAAGTGCCTTGTTTACTCCGTAAGTACGTTTAATTCAATCATGTTTTGTGTTGTGCGCTATTTATTTTGTTGAACGTACAATTTAACGCTTTATTGATGTTGAGTGGCAACATAAATTTATTTTTTACCTGTTATCTGGTATTCATTTAGATAATCTATTAGTGATAAGGGGCGCAAAAAATAGAAGAAAAAATATGATTTATGTTCGATTTCGAGTGGGGAAGGGAGGGTGAGATTTGGGGGGGGGGGGGGGGGGGTGTGCAGTTCCCGCTGTTGCAGTTCACATCAAGGTGAAAATATAATGGCCTGATGTGATATTTTAATTAAGTAATTAATTAATTTTTTTGTTTCATAATATTTATTGGTTAGAAGTAGGACAACATATCAAAGTTTTCTGGTATTTTACATTATCCGGTTAAAAATAATTTAATTGGGATTTTCTAACTTGTTTTAGTGGCTCCTCTTTTAACTTCTTTTAGTGGTTCCTCTTTTAACTTTCTTTAGTGGCTCCTTTTATAACTTGTTGTAATGGCTCCTCTTTTAACTTGTTGTAATGGCTCCTCTTTTAACTTGTTGAGATGGCTCCTCTTTTAACTTGTTATAATGGCTCCTTTTTTAACTTGTTGTAAAGGCTCCTTTTTTAACTTGTTGTAACGGCTCCTCTTTTAACTTGTTGTAACGGCTCCTCTTTTAACTTGTTGTAACGGCTCCTTTTCATTTTAAGCGTTGTTTTTTTTTTTTTCCCTTTGTCTGCCCAGTTCAGTTGGCGATATGTCTTTTCATCGTCTGCCTATTACAGTTTCATTGGTGTACAAAATGTCTTTCCGGTGTAGTTCCGTAGATTTTACCTATGTATATTTTTAAAAAAGCAAGGATCTCATATTGTCTCTTATTAGGAGCGTAGCTTGAGATCCGCCGAGAGCGCTCAGTTAAATTTAGCAGCTATTCAATGTATACGAACTCCGACGTTTGACCGCCGAGACGAGATGGTTGACAAACCCAGCATAGGCCGAGACGAGATGGTTGACAAACCCAGCATAGGCCGAGACGAGATGGTTGACAAACCCAGCATAGGCCGAGACGAGATGGTTGACAAACCCAGCATAGACCGAGACGAGATGGTTGACAAACCCAGCATAGGCCGAGACGAGATGGTTGACAAACCCAGCATAGGCCGAGACGAGATGGTTGACAAACCCAGCATAGGCCGAGACGAGATGGTTGACAAACCCAGCATAGGCCGAGACGAGATGGTTGACAAACCCAGCATAGACCGAGACGAGATGGTTGACAAACCCAGCATAGGCCGAGACGAGATGGTTGACAAACCCAGCATAGGCCGAGACGAGATGGTTGACAAACCCAGCATAGGCCGAGACGAGATGGTTGACAAACCCAGCATAGGCCGAGACGAGATGGTTGACAAACCCAGCATAGGCCGAGACGAGATGGTTGACAAACCCAGCATAGGCCGAGACGAGATGGTTGACAAACCCAGCATAGGCCGAGACGAGATGGTTGACAAACCCAGCATAGGCCGAGACGAGATGGTTGACAAACCCAGCATAGGCCGAGACGAGATGGTTGACAAACCCAGCATAGGCCGAGACGAGATGGTTGACAAACCCAGCATAGGCCGAGACGAGATGGTTGACAAACCCAGCATAGGCCGAGACGAGATGGTTGACAAACCCAGCATAGGCCGAGACGAGATGGTTGACAAACCCAGCATAGGCCGAGACGAGATGGTTGACAAACCCAGCATAGGCCGAGACGAGATGGTTGACAAACCCAGCATAGGCCGAGACGAGATGGTTGACAAACCCAGCATAGGCCGAGACGAGATGGTTGACAAACCCAGCATAGGCCGAGACGAGATGGTTGACAAACCCAGCATAGGCCGAGACGAGATGGTTGACAAACCCAGCATAGGCCGAGACGAGATGGTTGACAAACCCAGCATAGGCCGAGACGAGATGGTTGACAAACCCAGCATAGGCCGAGACGAGATGGTTGACAAACCCAGCATAGGCCGAGACGAGATGGTTGACAAACCCAGCATAGACTGAGACGAGATGGTTGACAAACCCAGCATAGACTGAGACGAGATGGTTGACAAACCCAGCATAGACTGAGACGAGATGGTTGACAAACCCAAAAAAGAATGGATTACAGTGATTACAGCGGCATTTGTTTGAAAACGGAACAACAATAACTATAATTAAATTTGTCTTTGTTTAGTTCGACAGCCTTAAGGGATTCTCAAATGGTGCACTGCTGGCTCCCAAAACGTGTCCTTGTTAAATCAAATTCTGAGAAGTTATGTCAGCGAGTTTGGAGAGGTGGGATTGGGTTGGGGGTTGGGGGGGGGGGGGCTTATTTAAAATTTTATCTTTATTTATGTTTCAAAAAATTGTATGGACGTCAGTTCGGGGTAAAGTTTACCTCCCCAGTTTGAGCACCACCGTTTTTCCCCTGACGTTGCTGTAATTCCTCCCCTGAAATCCACCTGTACCGACAACATTTTTACATCAATTACTTCACATCACCTGTTGCTTGCATTTTCATCACATGTACTGTAAAGGGGGGAGGGGTGGAATGTGTGGTGGCGGGGCCCGTGCATTGACTGGAAGCGGCTCTCACGTTTTCTACCCACCATAAAAATCATGATGTGTTGTACTGCGCTGAGTAATATCGGAGCAATTACCGTTTTTACGACCACGGTATTATGATCCAGTGTATATGTATCATTACCCCCAACTTAAAGGAGGGCCGGGTGAAAATACATTCCTGTTAGAGGATATGCTGCACATACTATGTTGTTGGTGGGTGTTTATTTTTTTAAAAATCAAGAACCACAAACATTTTTGGTGCAGTGGTGGCCCGTACCTCTCTCTCTCTCTCTCTCTCTCTCTCTCTCCCCCCCTCCCCAAGAACTCGACACTGCCCTCCGCCTTTGCTACTCAGCGATCAACTGGGAGTGAGGCAGAGGCGAAAGTTTGTGAATGAAGCGATATTGACAGTGTGATGGGGATGTTTAGCGGCCTGAATCACGATGATAATATCATGTGAGCGAATTGCGTCAGAGAGTTTATGCCTAAATGTCGCGTCTTAACTTAAAAAAGTGCCGTATAATGACATCATCACGTTTTTTTTTCTACACTGTGGTGTTATCCACACCGCCAACCGCCCCCTCCACCCCACACTACTCTCACGTTTTTTTCCCTTCCTTATTACTTCTGTCACAAGACAGTTCCGTAGACTGGACTTGAACTAGTCCATCTGCACATCACACGTGACATAGTCGTATTGTTTTATGTACATTTAATCACTGATTGCCCCCCTCTCTTACTTCTCCTTACATAATCAACCCCATACAGATCCCCCCCTCTCACTAGACTCCACTCTTAGATTCCACTCTTAGACTCCATTCACTAGACTCCACTCTTAGACTCCACTCTTAGATTCCACTCTTAGACTCCACTCTTAGACTCCACTCTTAGACTCCACTCTTAGACTCCACTCTTAGACTACACTCTTAGACTACACTCTTAAACTCCACTTTTAGACTCCACTCTTAGACTCCACTCTTAGACTCCACTCTTAGACTCCACTCTTAGACTCCACTCTTAGACTCCACTCTTAGACTCCACTCTTAGACTCCACTCTTAGACTCCACTCTTAGTATCCTCTTTCGTTATGATATTAAAACTAAAAAAAATACATCATTGAATTGTTCTGTTTTAGACTGTATGTTTTATAGTTTGTCTTCAATTTCCCTACTTGTAAAGTGTGGATCTGCTTCAGTGCTGAACCCTGTGGGGCCGTGGTCCCTCATATGAGACCACCAACCGCACGAATATGAAACTAGTTTGGCCAGCATTTCACAAACTATTTTTTCCCCCTTAAAAACGGTTATTTTTTATACGTCTCCTTCGCGAATCCCCATCATTGTTATCGCCTCTACTGGCCTATATATATGTGACCTATAACAGACGAGAATTTCCACACGGTATTCACATATTGAAATAAAGCATTTACTCATACAAGAATTTGAGGACATCAAACTGACCAATGACTGACCAATCATTACGTCACCATAATCTAACCTAGATTTTTCCACCGTCTTTTGTTCATCTTTCGCCGACCCTGTAATTTTTCTTTCTTGACCTGGTACTAATTCGCGACCGGGCATTTAGGAACCTCTGAGTTGGGCAATCAGTTCTTACTCCGTAAATAAGTCCTTGAGCCTCGGAAGTCTGCCTCCCAACAGCCACTCCGTTTCGCTGGTTTGTCTCACAGATATCTAAAAAAAAAAACAAGAAAAGCAATCGACGTTTTAGTGACCCGTCCTTGAAGGCAAACATCGGCCACGGGAAATAATGGAGAAAAATCCATGCTAAAAAAATTAAGGTTTGAAATGGGTTAGGGTTAGGGTTAGGGTTAGGGTTAGGGTTAGGGTTAGGGTTAGGGTTTAGGGTTAGGGGTTAGGGTTAGGGTTAGGGTTAGGGTTAGGGTTAGGGTTAGGATATGTTGAATTATTATTGTAACGACTCGATTGTCTACCATCAGGTCTCAGAGAACGAGTTGTTACACATAGCCTTAGAGACGAATCCCATCAGTACTTCCAGTACTTTGGTCTGTCAATCTCATCAGTACTTCGTGTACTTTTGTCTGGAAATATCAGCAGCACTTAGTGCACTTGTGTCTGGCAATCTCGTCAGTACTTCGTGTACTTTTGTCTGGAAATATCAGCAGCACTTAGTGCACTTGTGTCTGGCAATCTCGTCAGTACTTCGTGTACTTTTGTCAGGCATTTTGTACGGGTGAAACGGCTAGTAATTAATGATGACGTCAGGGGCAACTTCTGTGCATGAAACTGATGAATGTTTTTAATGTCTGAGAGTTAAGTCCCGGGCTGTAAGTCGCAGGCTGAGTGGTGGGGTGGTAAGGGTGGTGTAATCAACTTCCCAGCGTGTGCATATACCTGACATGGCTGAGTTGAATTTGTTACTTAAGTTAGGGGGGAAAGAAATGTTTACTTTAAAACGTGCTGGGTGAGAATAGACGCGGGCAAGATTTTTAAACATATTAACTAGGACACGCTAAGACTAGGAGACTTCATATCACCGGAACACACTTGGAGACTTAATTTATTTCAAGAGAACACACTTGGAGACTATCTATCACTAGAAAACACAGTTGGAGACTTTATGTATATCTCGACAACACACTTGGAGACTTTATTTATATCTCGACAACACACTTGGAGACTTTATTTATATCTCGACAACACACTTGGAGACTTTATTTATATCTCGACAACACACCTGGAGACTTTATTTATATCTCGACAACACACTTGGAGACTTTATTTTTATCTCGACAACACACTTGGAGACTTTATTTATATCTCGACAACATACTTGGATACTTTATTTATATCTCGACAACACACTTGGAGACTTTATATCACTGTGACACATTCATACCATGGTCGGAGTGTAGAGAATTTTAATAAAAAGTTCTCCACTAAGCCAGTGTTGTGTGTCGTCCAATATGAAGAGACGACACCCCCCCCCCCTTTCCCCTCACAGTAAATCAGTTGTTGCATATTGCCCCAAATAAAAAGAGACAATACCCGAACCCCCAACCCACCATTCTCCCAGCTAACAAGCTTTCGATTTATGTCCTGCTCTCAACAGTGGCGTAGTGAGGGGGGCAAGGGGGGATCATGCCCCGGGCGCTACTCACAAAGGGGCGCCAAATGGTATATTTTACTATAATATTGTATGGTTTTCGAATAGGGGGGGCGCTAAAAAGGTATTGGGGGGGCGCTAAAAAGGTATTGTGCCACTGGCTCTCAAGACTTACAATGAAGGAACATGGCTTTTTTTTTTTTTTTTTTTTTTTTTTTTCATTCCATGAGAGGTCGCTATGACCTGGTAGTTATGCATGTACTTTTTACCCAATCCTAAACCTAGACATGCTCCAATAACCCGATGTTTCTATGGACGACTGATGCTCTTTTCATTATTTGGGAAACGTTCATTTGAAAGGGAAAAAAAAAGCCACTATAGGCCTACTTATTATTTTTAAAAAAAAATAATAAATAAATTATCAACTTAACTCTCTGCATAAGCTATAAAACTCCATGTTTTGCTCCGTATTCCCAACGTCAAATTTATTTTTAAAAACTAATCCCCCCCCCCCCCCCCAAAAATAAAATCCCCAGGCGGATCATCTTTGCCAATCTCTTCCCACTATTCTATCGCATCACCCCTCACCCTATTTAAAAACATGTATCTCCCCTTAACTATGATCGGCCCTTCAATTAACCCTAGTCTTCTTTCTTTCTTCTCATTTCTTACTATTTTCCCTTGAACTTACGTTCAACCCACCGTTAAATGTAATTTACCGCAAAAACGTAAACCGAACATGCGTGCCCCCCTCCTCTTCCCCCCCCCCCCCCCCCCCCGGGAAGCACTCGGCGCTGGGCGTGAGTTGGAAAGCGTGTGAATCACTGCTTTACTGCTAGCCTCGGTACATTTGTGTACACAGATTCTACTTAACGCTTCTATTTTTAAATTTGGAAATTTCCGAACCATGACCCAAAAAAAACGGAACAACACACCATCGGCGAAAAGAATTTGCAAAGGAAAAAAAAATGCATAAACGTTTACTAAGTGACGTCATTTGTGAGCACAAGAAGACATAGCCATAGATTTTTTACAATTTTGATTTTTTTACGTATTTCATTTGTTCAAAAACGATCAAAGCGAACTAAAGTTTAATTAAAAATGAACTCATTAGATGCCCTGCAGTACGAGTGGTGCGCCGTGCGAGTGGTGCGCCGTGCGAGTGGTGCGCCGTGCGAGTGGTGCGCCGTGCGAGTGGTGCGCCGTGCGAGTGGTGCGCCGTGCGAGTCGTGCATTGTTCTCAATTGGTTAAATGCCGGGGGGGCGTGGGGGGATGGATTAAATCCTTTCATCGAGGTGCGATAACTCCCTCCTCTGCGTGATTACAACAAACTCAAAAAAGATAACAACAACTAACAGATTTCGGTTCACTAAACACTACTACTACTACTACTTAAGAAAATCAGAAAAACTATCCAGCCGAAGCTCATGAAGTCTTCCCCAGCACACCACCGCCGCTCCCAACCAGTGGTCTCTAGTCCAGTCAGGCCGCGAAGCGGCATGCCGGGGGCCCTGCGCCCCTGAGACAGCCTCACCCACCCTTCCACTCGATTGATTACTAAACACTAAATGATACAATCTGTTTATAGAACATCCATCTTGTCACGCATCGAATGGCAACTGTAATGTCACTGGCCTACATTTTCAAATTGACAAAGGGGGAAACAAATTCAGATGAGGCTTTTATTTTATCTTTATTTATTTCTTTTAAAGGAGAACAAAAAATTTAGTTTAACATCCGTGAAACTAGCGCAACCATCTCGGTTGGATGTTATTGTTTTGCTGGCATTCTAATCATGGTTATCTTTATGACTGATAACATGGCAACAAAGACAACGACTTTGTGAGTGGGACGAAAAGAGTTTTGAAAACGACGCAGACGAGATAACAGGAAGCAATTTCGATCACGATAACACATTATTACTTGTATACAAAGCAAAGAAAAGGGCGATACGACAGTAGTCCCTAGGCCCCCTGGGATATCGTCCGTGTTCAAGCCAACGTGTTCCCAGTTATCGATTCCTGCTCAGAGGCGTCACTAGGGCTGTTGTCAACCAGCGCCGTAACCCCCGCCCCCTCACCCACCAAAACAACAAACAACCCCTGGACCCGCAACCAGGAAATCTGAACAAGATCATACAGAAATCACTTCCGGTATTGTTTTTTTTTTTTTTACTAAAATAACCTACCACAAATGACATCCGAATAGCATTGAGTCTAATGGTACCCGGGTGCGAATGGTGGCGAATGGGTACATTTTGACTAATGCTATTCGGTTGTCATTTGTGGTAGTTTATTTTAGTAAAACTGAAGAATTAAGATTTCAAACGTATAGTACATTCAATAATCTTTCATTTGATACCTCATTTGGTCTTACAAACCCAACAATAATATCTTAAATCATTTTTTTATCCCAACCTCTCACTTCTGGTACCCGGGTATCAACAGCCACTTCGTTCGAAGTTTCAGTTTTGAAAAGCTCCTCCGAAATAAAGCCACAGACACACATTTCGTGATAAATAACTATAGATTAAATGAGAGGACTGCGAGTGATTCTTGACACCCTGCTCTGGTGACACCCTGTTCTAGTGGCACCCTGCTCTAGCGGCATCCAGATCTGGTAGTTCCCTACTTTGTTGCCCCCCCCCACACCCCCATGCTCCGGTGACACCTTGTTCTGGTGGCATCTCACTCTGACGACTGCCTATCCTAGTGGTACCCTGTTCTGGTATTTAACAGTGTTCTGTTACGAAACCGACTCGAGAGAACTCTGTCTAATTTTCAATTTTCCATTTTGTGACTCGAGTTGCGTTTCACACCCACGACCGAACCACACCGCACCCGCTTAGTGACGCCATTTGTGCTTCTAAATATGTTATAGTAAAAATATTTTATTTTTTATTTTTAACGCATTTCATTTCTGAGATCTGCACATTTTGTCTCTCTCTCTCTCTCTCTCTTCCCCTTTGCTATCTATCTACTTCTCTCTGTCTCTTCCCTTCACTCTATCACTCTCTTTGTCTATGTCTCTATCCTTACCTCTACCGCATCTCTGTCTGTCTCCTCTCTCTCCTCTCTCGCTCCCTCTCGGTCTCTTTTCTCTACCTCTCTTTCCCATCATCTCCTTCTCCCCCCCCTCGCTTCCTCTTTCCTTCACTCCATTTATCTACCAACAAAATCCCTCGAGAGTGAGCTCCTCCTTTTGTCTGACGCCTTCCGGATGGCGCCTGTAAATTATTTGTTATCATGACTTCAATTAGCGAAGATTATCCCCCCCACACATGTGTTCATGATTTGGGGTTGTGGAAGGGGCAGAGATTTCGGGAGATTTACCTGGGCTGATAATCTCAGCTACTTCAACTCACCTGGCTTGCTATTTTTTGGGGGGGTTCTGGGTTTGTAAAAAATGGCTATGTGGGGCTGAGGGGGCACGTGCTTTGCTTAAGAATCCTTAAAATTAGACACCAATAAAAATCAAGTGGAGGTAATTGTTTTGTCTGGCATGTGTTGGACAGCGTGCTAGGGGTTAATATTATCTCTATGTTGTTGTTTTTGCACGGTTTGTTTCACGTCTGCCTCTTGTTAGTTTCGTTTCGTTTCGTTTTTCTTTATTTTCTTTATTTTTTAAAAAAATAACTTATTTTTTTTTGTTTTTTTGTTTGAAGTTGATGCCATAAGATAATAGCTACCGTGTGTCCAACTAACAATCTAAGCCAGCGCTTCTCAACCTGTGGGTCGCGACTCCTTTAAAGTAAACTCTGACGTAATAAATCGTAATTATTCTTCTTATTATATTATTTTTTTAAATAGTTTTTCCTGTTACTGTTATGATTATTGTTGATATAGTATCACTGGTCAATAATAGTTATCTTACCTCTCTGACTGAAAGATCCCTCAGGCGCCTTTTGCAGCTCCTAGGATAATAAAAATCGAAAGAAGAAGAAAAAAGTCATCTTATGAGACTGTGCACACGGCGCACCGCTGCGCCCTGACACAACTAACCACCCCCCACTCCTGCTCATCCAAGCAACACAATCTTGTGCCTATAAAAAAGAACCAAAAAAATCACCTCACTCACCTTCACGTCTGCTCCGCGGAGCAATATCTGTGGTAATCCAACAAAAAAAAAAACAACGGATATGCTTGTCGCGTGGAAACGAATCAAACAACAAAATGGTTTACTGGTCAATCTTTTGCTAATTTTTTTTTTTTATATATAATTTTTTTTTTATATATAATTTTTTTTTTTTTTTACAAAAGTGTCATAATTAGATTTTTTTTTTTTTACAAGAGTGTCATAATTACATATTTTTTTTTTTACAAAAGTGTCATAATTAGATTTTTTTTTTTTTTTACAAAAGTGTCATAATTAGATTTTTATATATTTTTTTAATGGAATATGTCAACCTAACAATAAGGTGAATTACATTTCGCGTTTTTATTTTTGGTTTCTTTTTTTTTTTCAAATAGATTAAATTTCCGGGTCAAACACATTTTACGACAAAGGAAAAAAAAACAAAAACAAGAAGAATACACGTTCTTGGCGCGTGACGTCATACATTCTAATTAGCGAGTTGAAATTCCTTCACTTCCACGCTATGCGCATTGTTCCACCTGAGCTACAATTCGTAGGCGTTCAATTGTGTCCGGGGAGAAGACGCGCGACAAATTTATTTTATTGCTGGCAGTGCGCCAAGTGTTGTAATGTCAGCAGGAGGAGCCGGTTTCATTGATTTATGGGAGTCGGGTGTTTGGAATCGAATACTCGCGATCACTCCGACTCCTGGTTTGGCGAGGAGTCGCGTTGGCTGGGTTGGTTTACCATCTCGTCTGCTGTGCCATCTCGTCAAGCTGTGCCATCTCGTCAAGATGTGCCATCTCGTCTGCTGTGCCATCTCGTCAGCTGTAGGACGTGTGCCCTGGCTGATGTGAACATACCATCCCTTCCCACATACCGTCCCCCGTAGATCGCGCCTACCTCATGAACCAGGGTCGTAGGTGATTGTTATTTATCGAGGGGGTGGGTTCCAACTATATTATACACTGCCGTGTTTCACCATTTTATAAAACATACACCTTTTCACGTCAGCGGGGTGAGGTAGGGGAGTTCCATACCCAATGACCCCAGTATTCGGCTAGTTACGCCCTGACCTTAACCACCTCTACCCCCTTAATCCACCCGTACCCGAACGTTCCAGTCTGTACGAGAGCCGTACCGTAGGCTCGATTTATGTGCTACTGCTCTTGGCACGCTCGTCTTATCCAAGGTGCAGTCTTCTGATGGCGGAAAGGGAAATGAGGTGAGAATGGGGAATTAGCCGCTGTATTGTTAATGGTGTGTGTGTGGGGGGGGGGCATTTTTCGTAATGGGGCGGGGGATGCCGGGTAGAACTTTGGTCTGGTAATTGGACAGGTGCTGAGTTGTTTTCCCCTCACAGGAAGTAGGTAAAGTCGAAACATTTGAGACCTGCAGACGCGACTTTTCTTTTTAAAGTCACGACTTGTAGAGGTCAAGGTCGTATACTTAGACATTGGTTAAAAAAAGAGGGGTGGGGAAACAGTTGGATTTAAAGCTGCTTTTACGGTGGATGGGGTTATAGTGGGATGGTGACTTACATGATGGGGTTCCTGTGGGATGGTGGCTTACATGATGGGGTTCCTGTGGGATGGTGGCTTACATGATGGGGTTCCTGTGGGATGGTGGCTTACATGATGGGGTTCCTGTGGGATGGTGACTACATGATGGGGTTCCTGTGGGATGGTGACTACATGATGGGGTTCCTGTGGGATGGTGACTACATGTAAAGCTCACTACTGTTAAATTCCAGTGCATTTTTGTTGTAAGTTGATATAATGTTGATATAATGTTGATATAATGTTGATATAATGTTGATATAAACGATGATGTTGATATAATGTTGATATAAATGTTCATGTGTGATCTTGGATAAGTAATTAGCATACGTTGAATGCTATAATTTTAATTTCCGTATATATATATTATATATATATATATATATATATATATATTTGCATTATCCGCTTGGATATTCATCGTTATGTTCATCTACATCCATACTATTTAAATTATCCAATAGGGTCGTAGTTATCGAACGGTCATGGCTTCGTAAATGATCCATCTTGAGCTCAGTGGCTTTAACAGCATTATATATTTGTTCCAGTTTAGTTAACTATCTAATGAACTGTCTAATGAACTGTCTAATGTACTGTCTAATGAAGTCTAATCCTTTCTCATAGCATTTGGTCTTTGCTCATGCATGCAATTGATGCACTCTAACTCGCCCCCCCCCTTCCCCCCCCCCCCCAATTTTATTACGTGAGTTCACCCAATAGAATCGACTGGGCTACTTGCAATCTGACAACGACATAAAAAGCATACTGTTTATTTCCCGCACCGAGAAATGTCATGAGGAAATGTTAGATGTCATGTGTCATATATGACGAACGCACGAGTCGTAAATTCTGACACCTCACGCCCATGGAGGCATTGATTGTTTTATAACTGGTACACAATACGAAATATTACGTCATCAAAATGCCCCCACACACACAGACATATACACACAGGCACAAACACAACAACGCTACGTCAAGGAAATCTCTGGACCAACTTTTTGGGAGCCAAGACGTGCGCTATCAGACCAGGTGTGTATGTCTAGATACAATACCGAAAATCTTTGACTATTAAATTACACCAATTAATTAATGGCATATTCAGTCGCGGTAGGGGTAGCATTTCGAAATTACGCACCACCCCACCCCCCCACCCAGCCAGATCGTTTTCATTAGAGTAATTTTTTTTTATGTGGATAAGCTTATACAGCAAAGTATATAACGATGTCCTCGACACTTATCAACCAGGCACCCCTTTATCAATATTTGCAATATCCGCCACTGGAAGTTTTAACAGAATCTCTGGCATTTTTATGAGGCTTTGGGACTGTTGGCGTCATATTTAATACATGACAGGAAAAACCCGTGGCAAGATAACCTGTCATACGGTGGGGCAGTTGTCATACGCTCATTGAACTTTTGTCATACACAACCAAACGCAAATGGATGCAACCACGTTCTGCCATTTGGTGAGACAGCTGTCATCTGGCGGGGGAAATATCGTTCGTTGTGATGACATTTGCTGTGACAGTTGTCATTTGGTGGAGCACGGTCGTTTGTGTGACATTGTCATTGGGGGGCGGTCGTTTTGTGGACATTGTCATTCCATGGGACAGCTGTCATTCCGTGGGACAACTGTCATTCCGTGGGACAGCTGTCGTTCCGCGTACAACAATTATGTGGTGGGACAAAGTCTTTTGTGTGAGGCTCGGTGTGAAAGTAGCATGAGTCTGTCAAGTTGGTCCCACAGTAGTGTCATCGTTTTTCCCTTTAGTTTTGAAAGCATTCCCAATTCCTTTGATCTCTTCGGGGAATCCATTTCACGGCGCCACCCATATAGTCAAAACGTTGTAATCACCCTATATGTAGCCTAACCATAATATCATATCTTCTCATATTCCAAACCATAATACTATACTTCTGACCTTCCAGAATGTCCATACTACAGTATTCCCCCCCCCCACCCCCGAAAAATAAATTTTAAAATCACAATATCGGGATGTGTTCATGAAATACGATGGTAAACGGTCCGTGGGTCGCGACCCCATTGAGGGTTGAAGGACCTTTCACAGGGGTCGCCTAAGACAGTGGTCGGCAAACTCAGTAGTCAAAAGAGCCTAATATCAGCAGCAGGGCGATTACTTTTTTTTTTTTTTTTGAATGTCAAATTTCTTTTAAAATACCTGTCAAGAACCATGCTTTTCGGAGTCAAAACCGATTTGTGGCCGACTGGCCGAGCCAATCGGAAGACAATCGGAAAACACATATGCAGATGTATCGGCATTAGCAAGGTTGAGAACCACTGATGTATCATATCCTTTTAATGGATCTCAAACTCATGGTACAAAGGTTCATTAGAATTTCTTTTTAGATCACCTTCCTTGTTATAGGTTGATTAGAATGGAATGCTGTGCTGAGCCGTTGACTGTGTTGTGGTGATTATGAAATTTTAGAACCCTCGGATACAAACAGTTTGGACAAATAACAGAAGCCTCCTGGGTAATGTTTGCTTTAGGGAATAGTGTCTCCCTTTCATCACGCAGCCCCCGCCTCCCCTTTCACCCCCTGTAACGAATAACACGCAACATCGTTGATGCACACACCTTCCCTTAATACACCATCTACCTCCAGCCTACCCCAATAAACAACGCGCATCCCCCCCCCAAAAAAAAAACCCACTACCTGCCCACAACATACCACCAATACATAGTTGTCAGGTTTCAAGTAGCCCAATATACCCCAATACCCAACATACCTTCAATGCCCAACATACCTCCATTACGCAACCTCCCTCCAAACTACCCCCCAATACACAATTTACCTCCAATACACAACCTACTCACACCACACAACCTCCCTCCAACCTACCCCCATATACACAATTTACCTCCAATACACATCCTACTCACACTACACAACCTCCCTCCAACCTATCCCCCAATACACAACTTACCTCCAATACACATCCTACTCACACCACACAACCTCCCTCCAACATATCCCCCAATACACAGCTTATCCCGAACACAACCTCAGTACACATCCTGCCCTCATCAAATCCACATTACCTGAAGATAAACCCATACTCCTCGTTCTGACATAAATGTCATATCGTTTGGTGGAGGGTGGTGAGGTGATGTCTGGTAACGGTGCTGCAGAGCGGGTACGCCAATATCCCTCACGATTAAAAAAAAATGCAAGCTTTACTATACTGCCTATGGTTGTGTTAGAGTACAGCTTTCGAATAATGGGCTGATGTGTAGTTGTGGGTCCGTGGCGTCATTTGCGTTAGGGAGAGGGTCAAAACCCAGCTAGGGAGAGGGTCAAAACCCTGTTAGGGAGAGGGTCAAAACCGGGTTAGGGAGGAATTTAGGGTTCAGGTTAGGGTGAGGGATAGATTTATATCATTTTTTCATTTTTAAAAACTTTTTATTCGTCATGGTAAAAAACGCGGACCCATAACTACACATTTACCGAATAATGTTTCAACATAAAAAAACCATTTATACAAGAAAAAAAATCAGTACTTTCAATGACATTCTCTATAGCAAGAACTAATTTCCGGTTTAAAATAAACGTATGTCTCTTCATATCAAGATGGCTGTCACTGTCATATGACTCATATTAAGTGATGGGTTAGAGATTATTGATACCGTAAAATACAACCAATTTAAAAAAAAAAACTAAAAATAGTTGAACTATTACTCACGCCATTGTGGAAATAAATACTCTCAAACAACTTTAAATGATGGAAAACAGAGTGGAGAACAGAAGGGGGGGGGGGGGGGTTGGGCGCACAGGAAGTGAATTTGATAAAAGCTCTGAGATTGTATAGTTTCAATAAAAAAAATTTTTTAATCCACTATCTACATACTCCCACTGTATCTACATATCCCAATGTATCTACATACCCCATTGTATCTACATACCCACAATGTATCTACATACCCACAATGTATCTACATACCCCAATGTATCTACATACCCCATTGTGTCTACATACTGCCACTGTATCTTCATACCGCTACTACATACTTCACTGTATCTGCATACCCCATTGCATCTACATACCCACAATGTATCTACATACCCACTATGTATCTACATACCCCAATGTATCTACATACCCCAATGTATCTACATACCCCAAGTATCTACATACCCCATTGTGTCTACATACTGCCACTGTATCTTCATACCCCCTACTACATATTTCACTGTATCTGCATACCCCATTGTATCTGCATACCCCACTGTATCTGAATACCCCACTGTATCTACAACCCCCCACTGTATCTACAACCCCCAATTTCTTTCTGCTCCTTTCAAAACCACATCACCATCATACTTCCACCACCCCCTGGCCGACCCCGGTGGTGTAACGGCCATCATCCATCTATCCCCCACACCATTCCCCTCCTTTTTACAAACTAACCCACCCCACTTTTACGCCCCACCCCCCTGTGCACCAAAAAAAACCAACCGTTAATCCTGTGCGTGTGCTACAATACGCAATTGAAAAATCCTGCAGTTCTACCCCGTGGGAAATGTTAATAATATTTTTTCGTTTTTTTTTTTTGTTTTTGTTTTTTTGTTTTGTTTTGTTTGTTTCTGTAAAAGTTGTTTTTTTTACGTTAATCTCCTTTACCCATCTTACTTCCGGAATCTGCTGTCGCGCTTACGCTAACAGTTAACACCATGGCATCACTCTTCACAGCATCTACTTTCACCTACCTATATTCTGGGACTGAAAAGGGGATGTGGGGGTGGTGGGGCAGGGAGGGGATGAAGGGAGTGGCTCCTTGTTGGCTCACGAAAAATTAAAAATTTCGCTCTTTACCATGCGCATGGGTCATAAATAATTTTCTTACAGCCATTTAGCTTGATTTTAAACATTTTTTTCCGGGGGGGGGGGGGGGGTACAGTTGTAACTGCGGACCCCTTGAGAGGTGTGTCTTTAAGGACTCTCTACATCAGTGTTTCTCAAACTTCCTAATGCCGCGACCCTCAAACAGTTACTCATGTCGTGGTGATCCCCCAACCATTAGCTACTCCATAAATATGCGTTTTCCGATTGTCTTAGGCGACCCCGTGTAAGGGTTGTTTGTACCCCCACTAAGGGATCGCGACCAATAGGTTGAGAACCGCTGCTGTACACTGTGGGTTTTTTTTTTTTTTTTTTGCTCTCGATCACAATCTCTAATAAAGATAAACTGCAGAGTTTGTTTGTTTGTTTGTCTGTTTGTCTGTCTGTCTTGGTATGTTCCCTTTGTTCCCATCAGCCCCTTTGACCTCACTGCCCTCAAGTCAGGAACACTAATGTAAACAAATTACATAACTTTAACATTAAAATCGACCGAGTGAATGTCACAACACTACTGGGTTGGTCTTTTGTCTTTGTGACGGAACACTTGTCTCACTTGACCTCTTTGTTAAAGGCCTTGCCCTCCCGACTTCATGATTAAGAAATAAAAATACATACTTGAGAAATGTTGGCTGAAGGGGAAAAAAAAAAAAAAACGTATTTATCATGATAGTTATTTGAAGTTTTTTTAAAACAAAAAACAAAAAAAACAATATGATAAAGATATTTGCTTGGGGCATGCCGGGAAAAGAGAAAAGTGGGCGGGTGGTGGGGGGCAATTAGAGTACATATGTATGAACAAAGTATTTAACTGTAATCTGCAAAGAGGGGGGGGGGGCCTTTACACTTACACAGCCGTTTACTTAACTTACATCAGCAGAATAAAAAACGAGCACGCAGCTCCACCGTGTCACACGGACAGCGCCACCGTGTCACGCGCGCATCTCTGCTGTGACCTACGCAACTCCACCATACCGTTGGAAACAACTCCACCGTAACACACACACACAAAACTCCACCATACCGTGGACACAACTCCACCGTAACATACACACAGCTCCCGCGTGTCATTACACACAACTCCACCGTGCCATACACACAGCTTCACTGTGTCATACACACAACTCCACAGAGTCATTCACACAGCTCCAACGTGACAAACACAAATTCACCTTGACATACAAATCCATCTTGTCATTCACACAACTCCACCGTTCGTGCACACAACTCCAACTTCCATGCACAGAACTCCACCATCCGTGCACACAATTCCACCATCCGTACACACAATTCTATCATCCGTGCACACAACTCCACCATCCGTGCACACTATTCCATCATCCGTCCACACAACTCCACAATCCGTGCACACAACTCTACCATCCTTGCACAAAACTCCACCACTCCACCATTCTTGCAAATAACTCCACCATCCGTGCTCACAATTCCACCTTCCATCCACACAACTCCATCATCCGTGCACACAACTCCATCATCCGTGCACACAACTCCACCCTTCGTGCACACAGCTCCACCATATCGGGCAAAATAAACTCTCTCCGTGTATGTTGACTGTAGCACCAGGTCCGTGCACGACTACCCAGAGTGTCCAACGCTTCTTTCCTTGTAACCCGATATCCATGCGCCATCCAGATACTTACTTACCTGTACTACTTTACCATTGCTCCACCCCCTCACACAACATCTTTACTCGTACGAGCCCCACCACCACCCCCACAATAAAAAAAATAATATATTCATATACCCTCACTTTCCTTTCGTTTCAAGACTCCCTGACTCACCCATCATTTGTACCAGACTCTAAACATTAAACATCGCCGAAACATTTTTAAAAAGGAATAATACAGAATTCTAAGTTTTGTGTACCTTAAATAGAGGGTTAAGTTGTCGCTGTGGAGAGAGAGAGAAATAGAGAGAGAGAGACCGCATTGGCTGTAAAGATTCGGACAGTTGTGTGCATGTCACACTCCAAATCCAAAATACGACGTCACATGATCTAACAAAGCTTGTAAAGATTCGTGTCAGACTGGTGCAGTGGCGTAGTGAGGGGGGAGCAAGGGGGGGCATCATGCCCCGGGCGCTACTCACAAAGGGGCGCCAAATGGTATATTTTACTATATATTGTATGGTTTTCGAATAAAGGGGGGGCGCTAAAAGGTATTGGGGGGGGGGGGGCGCTAAAAAGGTATTGTGCCCCGGGCGCGAGTTAAGCTCGCTACACCACTGGACTGGTGTTTTATTATTTTCAGGAAAAGTTTCAAAGAACGTTTACTGGCGCCAACCTTAAGGATGCGTTAATCGTTTCAGATTTATCTCCCATTTCCCCACAATAACTGAATCTTTTCACAGCTGATCAACGTGTGCTGGCTTTGGGGGGGGGGGGGGGGGGGAAGGGGTTGTCTTTTGGGTTTAATTGGGCCCTCTAGGACCTTTCTGGCTTGGGCCTAGTGGCTTCAGTGGCCGGGGCCTTGTGGGCCTTCTTTTTTTGTTTTGCTTGGGCCTCGTTGGCTCCATTGGCTTTGTGGGCCTTCTGGCTTGGGCCTCGTTGGCTCCATTGGCTGGGTCCTGCTGAGCCTTTTGGCTTGGGCCTAGTAGTTTCCATCGGCTTTGTGGGCCTTCTGGCTTGGGGCTCGTGGGCTCCATTGGCTGGGGCCTTGTGGGCCTTTTTGTTTGTGCCTCGTGGGCTCCATCAGATATTCATCACACTGCTGATATTGTTCTAACCCATGAGGGGTCTGCAGTTTATTTCCTTCAAAAAAGGCTCGCCTCTGCAACAGAACAAGCGATGAGTCACGGCTGTTAGAACTAACGTGGCATTCCTTAGTCAAAAAAAATCCACGAAGAAGTATTTTTTTTTTTTTTACTCATCAATTTAAAAATAATACCCCAAAAAAAATTCTTAATGAAAACGAACTTTCTTGGTTTGCTCCAGAAGTGCCAAACTTTGGCTTGAGGGTGTAAGGTGAGACTGTGAAAGGGGGCGCGAGGCGGGGGGGGGGGGGGGGCTGGCGGGGATGAAAACATCTCAGCTGACTTGAGGCTGACTGACGACCAACTCCAGGCACCAGGTGTGTTGAAGGCATCCTGTCTGTCTGGTTTCAAATCGCACACGTAAAAAAAGACTGAAGTAAAATATATTGAGGGGAAAAAAATTAGTTGTGAGACTGACCTTGACCGTGCCTTGTCATACTCTCAGGCACATCTCTGAAAGACGGGTGATAAATTTTTTAACCGTTAATGACGTATTGACAGTGTGTGTTATTTTTTTAAAGAGATTGTCGAGTTTTGTGGAGATTTACACATACGGGTGGATGTGGTAAGGGGTCGATGGGTGTCGGTAGTAATGATCACGAAAAAAACCTTGTACACACTTTTTTTTTCTATTCATTTACCCTCGGTCTATCACTTACTGTTACATTAACTTCTATCTGTCGACCTCACCCTCCCTCCTGTCTTCTTTCCTCCTCTCCCTTCCCACTCGCCTCTCTCCCTCCGTCCTCTCTTTCACTCTATCCCTCCTTTCTCTACTTCTCCCTCTCTCCTCTTATTCTCCCTCCGTCCCTTCTCTGTCTCCCTGCTCTCTTTCTCCCTCCTCCTTCCCTCTCTCCCACCCTCCTCTCTCTCCCTTTCTCTCTGAAGATACATACATACACACCAATAATCTTTTTTCTTTCCTTAAATACCAATGATTTCCTATGTCTTTCTGTTCTGTTCTGTTCTGTTCTGTTCTGTCTGTCTCACTTGCATTTCTACAAGGCCAATTTCAAAAACACACAAATTTTAATTAATGGCTGTAGCCACGATAACATCCGCGTCCGCCCCCCCCCCTTCCCCCCCCCCCCCCCGCACATGATCTTATCTCTCGGCCAGACGTCAATGACGTCACGCGCTACGGTTCTCAAGTTCCACCGAAAGTGCCGGTGTTGATCACAGGCCTGGGAAACATCCTCAACTATATTGTCATCGCTGTCTGCAGTTAAGCGGATATTGAGTTCACACCTTGATCGGCACCCGTATAAACACACATGTGAGACAATTTTTACCTGTGTTTTTAGTATGTGTTTAAATGAGTCCTACTGATTACGTTGGATAAACAGTTGTGCGCCCCCCAACTCTCATAATGGATCATCTGACAGTCTTAGGATCTCCACTTTGATACTCAGTCATTTTGGTAAGGGGGGGGGGGGGCCAAGGGAGTGCTTCATCTGTCCGGATAAAAGGACAAAAGTTGGGGGCGTTAAAACATAGTGAAGACCTAGGGCAGTGGTCGGCAAATCGTGGCTCCCGAGCCGCATGCGGCTCTTTAGCGACCTGAGTGTGGCTCGGCCTGTCGGCCACAAATCGGTTCTGACTCCGAAAAAACATGGTGTTTTCTTGACAGGCCCTTGAAAAGAAATTTGACGCTTACAATCGTCCTGCTGCTGATTTTTGGCTCTTATGACTAATGAGTTTGCCGACCACTGACCTAAAGCTTGATGAGAGAGAAAACACAATGATGAACTGTGTGACTTCCATGCGGTAGTGACCTAACATGGTGGTGGTGCCTAGACAAGCAAAAACAGCACCAGCGCACCGCAGCTGGGAGAGAAAAGAGGTTGCCTAGGAGCTTTACCCTCAAAGACTGCATATTGGCCAACTAAAACTTTCACTTAACAGTAGTGTCCCCCCCCCCTCCCCCTTAGACAGTAGAACCCGGGGCCATAGTTGATTTCATGACGTGGACACAGATACGCGAGAGATGAACATTTCCTGCGGTACACGCCTGAGGCCTTGTTATCGATCACTTAACAAATATCACCATGGACATCATTGGGTATAGAATAAGTGTGTGGGCATCTGGTTGGGGGGGGGGGGAGGGGTTGGGGGAAGATATATTGGAAGAGGAAATGCCCACGCTGTGCCCCCCCCCACACACACAAATTAGGCTATAATAAGACTAATTAAACCCGAGTCATCTTTTGATGTGGGGAAAACCTATATAGGGAGAACTTTACTATCCATCGTTCTCTGTGTGACTGATACAATGGAGTTAATTGTAATCTAGGCGTAATTGCTGCTTTATTTGATTTTGCCCCCTGATTAGTTATAGAATGCTTTATTGCTACTGATAGTTTAGAAACGTGCATGGTGCGAACACCTGAAGTATTTCATAGAATTAGTAGCTGGAGAAAAGAGGTATTGTGGGGGTGGAGTATGGCTGTACTTCCAGACAACAAATATTAGTTCTATGTAACTGCATCCAGCAAAATGGCCTCCAGTTGTTGTTGTTTTTTTAGCCCTATACGTTACACCATTTCTCCGGTAACATTGCAAAACTACGTCTGGCTTTGAAAATAAAGTATGTTTAGATGGCGTTGTAGCCATTTAATGGAAGTAGTTGGCCTCAGTAACATTTCCATGTACATAATGTGTACGTTAGCACTCTGTCCCTTACATCCGTTTCCCTCAAACCTCCATCCTAGCCGAAACCTCCAGCCTCTGTCAAACCTCCAACCTGACCAAACCTCCGACCTAGCCAAACCCTCCAACCTAGCCAAACCCTCCAACCTAGCCAAAACCTCAAGTCTTGTCAAACCTCCAACCTTCCAAAATCTTGTATGCCCCAAGAAGCCTTTTGGAGCTAGCCTATCACACGTATAATGCATGTTTGTATGTAAGTTAGTTATAGAACACACGGGGAGCGTGCTCGTTTCTAGGAATCCACGAAACAAGTTGACCTCTCCTCTGGGTAAACCTAAACCAGACAAGTATGAATGCGCACGCGCCGTGCCATGTCAATGGGCCGTTACGTCATTGATTTCAGGACATGGGCGGATCTAGGATGTATTCAAAAAGCTTGACCCCGGGGGTGGGGAGAGCTGGATTTATGGCCCTTTTTTTAACTGTTTCATAAAATATAATGTAAACGCTAGGCAGTTTGGTGGGTGACCCCCCCCCCTTTTTCCATCCCCCATAGTAGTGACCCCATACTCAAATAACCATCTGGATTCGCCACTTGGCTCAGTGATGTATGAAACGGTATCAGAAGATGAGGGGAGATGTGTTGATCAGTGGTTCGTAAACACGAATCTGAAAGTTCCTCAACCTGTTTTTTTTTTTTTACAAAGACCCCTGACTCACTGACAAGCAATTGCATGACAAGACATGCATAAGAAGAGCACAGTGACACACAAGACACACTGCTGGTCATTCACTGCATCCTGGTCTACTTTCCAGTCGTCTAGACTACGTCCTGCCATTGGAACAAAAAGGCCAGGACGAGCGCGTGAGGCTGACGACGAAGTGAGCAACTCTCGCTCACTTTAAACATAATACAGCTCAGGTCACGGCTACGTTTAAACATAATACAGCTCAAGTCAAGACTACTACCCAATTCGAATCCTTGACGGTGTTATTTCGGAAAGTAAAAAGTGTCTGTTCAGGCTGAAAAGGGTGTCCTGTCAGACTTTTAAATGGTGTCTCTTCAGGCTCGGCTCACTGTACTCTTATGTACACAAAGCGCATTCGGTTTTTTTTTTTTTTTTAAATTCTGTGTTTACCAGCTATACCCCGCCAAACAATGGCGGCCGTAATGCGTGAACTTCCCAGCTACTGGAGCTACTTTGACGAAACATGCATTCAAGTAACATACTTTACAAGAGTCCAAATTAGTGGACGCTTTTAAAATAGAATCCTGTTTTGAAAACTGTGGAGCAACTAGGTTGGTGTGTGGTGGTGTTGGTTTTTTACAACTACATCTAAGGAATTTAGAAAAAATGTCTTCGAATGCCAGACATGCAAGCTCTAAAAAGGGGTGGGGGTGGGGGGGGGCTCTTTTTCCAGCAGCGCTGCCATTGGCGTCCATGGTTTCTCTCCCTCCCCACCCCACACGGTGCTCATTCTGTATTACGTATGCTCCATGCGGGGTGATAATCGTGGATCATTCATGATAATTTCTTGTCAGTTGTAGCCTCCCCCTTTATATCCACCCTTCACATACGTACTTATTGAAATGTCCAGCCCACAAAGATTTGCGGCATAAGAATTTGTGGTTTCTTTTATGAGAGAGGTTGGAGGTTGTGGGGGGGGGGGGGAGACATACACACACACACACACACACACACAATGGTCGCCGTGCTTTATTGTCTGCCGGGTCGGCTGTCCATCATTGATCTGTCTGGCAAAGATAGAAAGTGTGTCTTGTGTACTATGTATTCATCTAGGAATGGATACAGAAACGTGACTGTGTATATATATATAGATATAACCCAGAGCTAGTGTATCGATTTATTTATTACATGCCTTTTTGTACCAATCTGAAATGGCTGTACTTATACGTTTTAGAATGTTTGCACGTTTGCACATGTGCACAAGAGATGTACCTTTTTATCATGTACATGGATTTGATGGTCAGGGGTCACCAAACAGCAACAAAATTATTTTCCCTTGCACCCTTTTGCGAGTCTGTGGAATTTTTTAAAAGAAATCTGTTTTCAAAACGAGATTCTTGTACGATTCGTCCACGTCCGTATGCGTCAGTCAATGGTGTAGACGGTTGATGTCTTGTTATTTGCCCCGATAAATCTTTTCACGCATCCGTTTTTCGGGGAATTCACTGCATGATTTCTGTACAAACCACACAGCTTTATTGATCAGCTCCTCGAGAGCCCACTGGACTTGTTGATTGTATCGTTCTTAGATCTGAGCGGGCGGAGACCTCCTCATTTAACATGCAAAGTTTTTTTTTTTTGGTGGAGTAGTCAGAAATCAGTTAGATCAGGGGTGGGCAAACTTTTTATGGGAGGGCCACATTGACAGTTGTAAAGCTATTGCGGGGGTGTGGGGGGTGGCGGCGCATGTATAGTATGTCCAAATTTGACATGTCGATAAACATTTCTCTATATTAAAATCGGTAAATTCTCATTTTAGCATTACATGACAAAGTCAAGGACTGATTTTAAAAAATTGAAAATTAGAAAGAAAATAGATTTTTAAAATGTCAAAACAATCATAACGATACGCGAAATTCTGTAAAATTCAACAAAATAACTTAAAAACAAAGTAACGTTTTTAAAATTTCTAAATGCCTTCGAGGGCCGAATATCGGTTGCCGGGCCGCGGGCCGTATTCTGCCCACCCCTGAGTTAGACTGTTGTTACGCTGTCTGTTCACCTTCATCCATTTTATTTCCTGTTTCAGGATATCCCGCCATCTCTCTACCAAAACCTTCGCCTCAGCGGTAGATCCAGATGAAATGTATGCCCCCCCCCCCCGGAGTGGGAAGTGGGGGTAATACAGATGCGGGGTTGGGGGTCTGGGGTTTTGGGCGTTAACAAATAGTTCCGCTTCCCACCTCCCCTCCTTTCTGCTGTTCGTGGAAATAAACGAAAAAAACATGTCTTCTGCGACAAAAATAAATAAAGAAATGACTGAAGATTGTAATTCTATCATGGGGCGAGCTTGTTAAGTCTATCCAGGGCCTAGCATGTTAAGTCTATCAAGGGCCTAGCATGTTAAGTCTATCAAGGGCCTAGCATGCTAAGTCTATCAAGGGCCTAGCATGTTATGTCTATCAAGGACCGAGCCATCGATTGTTTGCTCTCTGCCCACCCCTCCTGTCCTTGCAAGGTCACGTTACCCGTGTGCCAGGTTGACCTAACTGGCAATCAATAGTTCTTAATGTCAACTTTTTTTTTTTTTAAGTCAGTAGGCCCATTGTCAATTCACAAATTATGGTCATACTAACTTTTAAACGACGCCTTTAACCTGGGGTTTGGCAACCTTTTTAAAGTAAAAAGGGTTTTTATTGTAAACAATATCAACCATGAAAATAATATCAGAATCATGTGTCGTTGTAAATTGGTAAATATATATATATACTAATTTACAACGACACACGATTCTGGTATTATTTTCATAGTTGATATTGTTTACAAAAAAATAAATTTAAAAAAGTAAGGACCGCATCTTATTCCGACCAGAGCCGCGTGTTGCCGACCACTGCTTTTACTAAACACATGGAACATTATAAAAAACAAAAACAAAACAGCGACGTGTTACAACTTGGAAACAATGTCTTGTAAATGATTATTTGAGACATTATTATCGTTTAAATAGATCTATCTTAGAAATAGATTGTGAAATGGGTTATTTAAAAAAAAAATATTAAAATTATACAGCAGTCGGCAAACTCTTTAGCCAAAAGAGACAAAAAAATCCGAAACAGGACGATTACAAAACTTTGAGAGCCAAATTTCTTTTCAAGAACCTGTCCAGAACAATGTTTTACGGAGTCAAAACCGATGTGTAGCCGGCCCGGCCGAGCCGAAATCACGTTGCTAAAGATCCGTATGCGGCTTTCGAGCCGCGATTTGCCGACCACCGAGCTAGAACACCGAGGTTACAGTGTCATGGCCATAAATACTAAAATGGCTGTCGTATATAGTTACTGAAGTAAAATGTCAACACTTTCACAAAACTCCAAATGTCCATCGCGTCTCTACATTCAACTTGAATGCCAATTTCCACCCGTTTCTCCAACAGCTGATCTTCTCGGCCGAATACACCAAAGCCATGGAGGAGAGCTTCCACAAGGATCACCTGGCCTGCTGGAAGTGCGACAAGCAGCTGGTCGCCTGCCGGTACATCGTCAAGGAGGAGCACCCCTACTGCATCCCCTGCTACCAGCAGCTGTTTGCCCACAACTGTGACGAGTGTGGCAAGCCCATAGGTCCCGACTACAAGGTAGGTCTTCGTCGGGGCGCGTGGGAAGGCGATAGGTCAAATGTTGACGTAATTTTATAGGGGAGGTCTCTGGAAGTTTGACAAGTTGTTGACAAGGGGGAGGGGGGGGGAGGTAAAAATCGCCAAAAATTTGTTAACATAATTAATGGACAGCCCCTATGGTGGCGATATTGGACAATTTTAAAGAAGATATATTTGAAAAAAAAATATAAGAACTTTTAGACTTATGACACGTTCAGATTTACTCTCTTTACACTGACTGTATTGACTGACTTGTACAAGCCACGTCAACATTAACGTCATGACCTAACATTCCGATCCCGTGTGACCTGCCCCCCTCCGCCCCACTTTTCCAGGACCTGTCCTACAAAGACCGCCACTGGCACGAGTTCTGCTTCAAATGTGTTGGCTGCCAGAAGTCCCTGGTCGACCAACCGTTCGCCTCCAAGAACGAGAAGATCTACTGCTCGGACTGCCACGACAACAACTTCGCCGCGAGATGTGACGGATGCGGGGAGCCATTCCGTGGAGGTGGGTGGACGACAGATAAGGTTGCCAGTCTGTGGGGAGGTGGGTGGACGTCAGATAAGGTTGCCAGTCTGTGGGGAGGTGGGTGACGTCAGATTAGGTTGACAGTCTGTGGGGAGGTGGATGACGTCAGATTAGGTTGCCAGTCTGGGGGAAGGTGGGTGGACGTTATATTAGGTTGCCAATCTGTGGGGAGGTGGGTGGACGTCAGATAAGGTTGCCAGTCTGGGGAGGTGGGTGGACGTAAGATAAGGTTGCCAGTCTGTGGGGAGGTGGGTGAACGGCAGATAAGGTTGCCAGTCTGGGGAGGTGGGTGGACGTCAGATTAGGTTGCCAGTCTGGGGAGGTGGGTGGACGTCAGATAAGGTTGCCAGTCTGTGGGGAGGTGGGTGGACGTCAGATAAGGTTGCCAGTCTGGGGGGAGGTGGGTGGACGTCAGATTAGGTTGCCAGTCTGTAGGGAGGTGGGTGGACGTCAGATAAGGTTGCCAGTCTGGGGAGGTGGGTGAACGGCAGATAAGGTTGCCAGTCTGGGGAGGTGGGTGGACGTCAGATTAGGTTGCCAGTCTGGGGAGGTGGGTGGACGTCAGATAAGGTTGCCAGTCTGTGGGGAGGTGGGTGGACGTCAGATAAGGTTGCCAGTCTGGGGGGAGGTGGGTGGACGTCAGATTAGGTTGCCAGTCTGTAGGGAGGTGGGTGGACGTCAGATAAGGTTGCCAGTCTGGGGAGGTGGGTGGACGTCAGATATGGTTGCCAGTCTGGGGGGGGGGTGACGTCAGATATGGTTGCCAGTCTGGGGGTGACGTCAGATATGGTTGCCAGTCTGGGGGGGGGGGGGTGACGTCAGATATGGTTGCCAGTCTGGGGGGGGGGGGGGTTCCTTCTTTAATTTTGTATTTTCTTTTTTTTTTCCCTCGGGAAAACCCGGAGATTGTCCACAAAATATTTTGACTATATTGTAAAGAACATTGGTTACATTTGACCAGTGGCGTAGCTATGGTTAGTGCCAGAGGTAATAGCCACACACCCCCCAACCACACACAAACACACACACACACATGAAAATAATTCTGCAGTTGCTCGAAAATGCACGCTGGGCTGGACCGCCTCTCCCCCCCCCCCCTTATATTTGCATACGCCACTGCATTTAACAAACATCCGGCATGAAAAACTGTGTAAAACGTGAAAACGTAAGACCTGACAAACCTGAACTTTGACCTCTAGACTCTGAGAAATCTATAAAAATAAATTATTATTGCACTTTAATGTTCTCTGGCACTCGGGGGGGGGGGGGGTATCTATAGGTAGAGATAACTCTTGTATTGTATATTACCATAACTCCCGGGGGGTTATCTAAAGGCAGAGATAACTCTTGTATTGTATATTACCATAACTCCCGGGGGGTTATCTAAAGGCAGAGATAACTCTTGTATTGTTTGTGGAGAATAATACACCAAAATATCGTGTATCTTATTATCTGTTTATTTCTATCTGGGGTTAAGGGGGTGGGGGGGGGGGGGGTAAACGTATTGGAGAGTTCCACATTAACGTCAGATAATATCAGAAACCTCCAGAAATGCATGTAGTTGTAATATGACATAATATATTTTGTATCTAGGGGCCGTACATAAAGTACGTCACGCTCCTAACATGAAGTACGTCACTCTCAGGAATTGAGTAAAATTGGGGGGGGGGGGGGGTCTAAGAAAGTGCGATAGTTTGTGACACGGTTTTGGGGGTGGGGTGGTGTCTAACGATAGCGTGTGACGTCACACGTAAATAAAAATAAAAAAATTTTTTTAACCATACAAATAAAATCTGAAATGGACAGTGATGTTAAACTTTTCTGTTGTGATGGATGTATTCTGACAGTGACGTTAAACTTTTCTGTTGTGATGGATGTATTCTGACAGTGATGTTAAACTTTTCTGTTGTGATGGATGTATTCTGACAGTGCTGTTAAACTTTTCTGTTGTGATGGATGTATTCTGACAGTGATGTTAAACTTTTCTGTTGTGATGGATGTATTCTGACAGTGATGTTAAACTTTTCTGTTGTGATGGATGTATTCTGACAGTGATGTTAAACTTTTCTGTTGTGATGGATGTATTCTGACATAAGATGTCACTTGTATACATTTAGTAGTTAAATTGTGAAGAGTGTTTTACATTAAAATTTAATTAGTTGTTAATTTGTTTAAGTTAAAAATTTACTTGAATGTGTGACTTCCGGGAGTGGGGGGGGGGGTGTCTGAGATTTGGGACAGGATGAGGGAGGGGGTAAAAACTGTCCGAAAATAGCGTGACGTACCTCATGGACGGCCCCTTTGCTTATATGTATCTTAATTATAAAACATGTTTTTGTGGTGGTGTTCTTTTCAGGAATGAAGAAGTTTGAGTACAAGGGTAAACAGTGGCACGACTGGTGCTTCATCTGCACAGAGTGTAACCAGCCAATCGGAAACAAGAGCTTCATCCCACGTGACGAGCGCGTCATCTGCGTGCCATGCTATGAGAGCAAATACGCCCAGAGATGCAGCAAGTGTAGCGATGTAAGAACATTTATGTAGTAGCCAGCCAATGATTTAAGAAACAAATTGAGGCTACAATTGGTGTACATGAGTAGATTTTAGATAAAAATCCTTATCAGGAAATGAGTATGGCCATGCGTAGTTTCCCAAGCATGTTTTAGGCACTGGTTCAATACGCCTATCAATTTCATTTTCCTCAACTGATTTCAAAATAACAGATAGTGAAACACTAGTGGAAATACCTTGTCATTTTTCTTTCTTCTTCTGAAGTCCAACGGCTTTTGTGTTCAAAATTGTACACAAAGTTCAGTGTACAAAACAAATGGATTTTGTCCTTATTTGATTAGCACTTCTTCAGGCAACGAAAATACAACTATAACTCAATTCATAGCGTTAACCATTATCTTCCCATTGGTTTGACTTGTAAGACATCCATATTAATCCCAACGTCAAATAGCTAATTAAAACATATTCCTCTTCTTTTATTATATAAATTATTCCCAGTTTTTAACCCGGGGGGGGGGGGGGGGGGGGGGGCGCCCGGGGCAAAACCAAAACTTGGTCGGCTTGTTAAATGTTTATTATTGGAGGTGTCACAGTAGACAGAGCAATTTAAAAAAAACATGCAAATTCAGGGGAGGGGGTGTGCCCCCTGCCCTACCCTACCCAAATGATGCCCTTGTTTCTAACCCATACTGCTTTACCGCCCTACAGGTGATCAACAAGGGTGGCATCAGCTACAAGAACACCCCATGGCATCGTGAGTGTTTCACGTGCACCCACTGCAGCAAGCAGCTGGCCGGGGAGAAGTTCACCTCCAAGGACGAGCAGCCCTACTGCGGGGACTGCTACGGTGAACTGTTCGCCAAGCGTTGCTGTCGTTGTACCAAGCCGATCACAGGTAGGCCGGTCAGACTTGAAGATGACAGACTAGCCTTGATAACATATGGCAGACTGACATATGACAGACTGACTGATAACATGACAGACTGACCAATGACATATGACAGACAGACTGACCGATGACAGACTGACTGATAACATATGACAGACTGACCAATAACATATAGCAGACTGACTGATAACATATGACAGACTGAGTACAGATAAACATATTACAGTATTTACAGTTTACAGATGACAGACTAACTGAAAACAGATGACAGTTGTTGAATTTCCTTTTAAATGTATTTACAAAATAATCGAGTTAAGGAGTAACTTATAATTACATCATGATTACAAGTTGCCGTTAAGGGATATGAGGCGATAGGCTGTGGTGGAAGCCTATGGCCTGTGATTCTAAATATGCAGCCCTGAGAAAGCTGCTCCTAGGCAACCGTTTCGTCCCAGCTACTCCGCGAATTAGTTGCGGGGTGGAAACCCACTGTAGAATCCCTCTTAGAGGGCGTCCGATGCTTCCCCGGGACGGGTGGGGGGAGATATTAGGACGTTAATTTACCGTCCCGGCCCCTAGGAAAGTGGACTGCGGACGCTTTAAACGCAGCGTCTTCGGTCGACCAGATGTCTCCGGGCGGGGAGGGTCTCCATCGGCAAACCCGATCGAGCGGTTGCTGGTGGGGACGCTTCACGCCCGGGGAGGTCTCTGGCGTTCCCCCGCACGGCCCGGCGTCGGGGAGACCCGGCGTCTGGCAGATGCGGGTGGGCGCCAGGGAGGGCATAAGGAGCGCAAGCTCGACGGCCCGCTGACGCCGTTTCCTAATGAGATATTCCAATAACTAATAATAAATGTCTAATAATACAGGCTAGAGTCTGGGGTGCTTAGTGTCCAGGGGTGGCTTGAAATGTTCCTATGGAGGACACACATTTCCTTTACAACGTGCAGATTTATAAAGTTTAGAAGCAAACAGTGATGGTACTAAGTTTTTAAGGTGAAGCTGAAATGTAATGGGGTCCATGGGTAAAATATATGGGAACCGCTCTTCAGCAGTCTCATTTTCACTGAGTTGTGACAATTCCAAACTATTTCCTGTTCTATTCCTAAACCAGGTATTGGCGGTACCAAGTTTATCTCCTTCGAAGAGAGGCACTGGCACAGCGACTGCTTCAACTGCTACAAATGTGAGGCCAGCATGGTTGGTCGTGGCTTCCTCATGAACGGAGATGACATCGTCTGTCCCGAGTGCGGCCGCAGCTAGAAACCAAATTTGAATTTTAGCCAAATAAAGAAAATACGTTTTTTAACAAATTTGAAAGGGGTCATTTATTTTAACATGTGACGCTGTATAGTCTTATATATTATAGTCACATCAACTTTTGATACAAAAGTGTGATTTAAAAAAAAAATAATAATAATAAAATCACCATAAAGAAATTGTTAATTTTAGCCTTACCCTGAAGTGATAAGGGGCGATCACTCTATTTTAACTGATCCATGTACTATTTTATCTAAGTTTTCAAACTCCTGTTGTTTTACATAAGTATGTCAATGATGGGGAACATGCTAGTTAGTTAGAAAGGTAATTCAAAGAACTGTTTAATTCTTTGAGTGAAAAAAAAAGATTGTATTTCACCATGGAATTGGATGTGTTTGTGGGTGTTCAATCAAGATTTGGAAACATGTGTGTGTACAGTTGTAATAAATTATTGTAACAAAGTCTAAAGTGCATGACATAATCAATATTGTAATAATCAAATTGCTTGTTTGTTAAAGGATACAATTCTTCTTGAATTATTTTTTTTCAACAATTTTTTTTTATTTAGTTCAGTTCACCTGGATGAAGTGAATGTAATACAGCTTTTCTAGAGGTGCAATTAAACATTATTATTCTTTTGTCCAACAACTTCTCTTTTGAGGATTGTAAAGCAAATGATGCAAGTGTCAAATGTTTAACTAAATGATGCAAGTGCAAATGAATATCTCTTTTGTTGGCATCTATTTAAAATAAAAACTTTTATTATAAATTTATGGATGAATTCATCTTTAAAATTTAAAAAAAATTTATTATTGAAATTAGCTGAAAATAATAGCACTTTAAGTTGTTTTTTTTATATGTTGAGTTATATGTTGAGGACCACAAGCTTTAAATCAAATAATTTACTGAACTGGAAAAATAAGAGTTAACATAAACAAAAAAAAAATAGTGCTGACTAATTTAAAAGTATCAACTAGCTACAAGTATTCTCAGACCACAAGCTTCAGGAATTTATTCCAATTTATTTTAGAAATTGAATCGAACATATCATAATATATCAAAACTATTTTATGTGAAAAGCTCTTTAAACAAAAATGCTATATATTTATGTTCTTAATTTTTTGCTTTTATAAAATTTGTGTAAAAAAGCTTTGTATAGTTAATTTGTGTACATAATAAATATATTCTTCTTGCTTGTCAACCCCCAGGTCTCTGTCAGTTTATGTTGGATTTGTTATCTGTTTAAACTGCTTAAATACTGATATGCAAATGTGAAGCGCTAAGATTTTTAAATTATAAACAGCTATAATACTTCAATTTCATATTTATTAATTCATAATGCAGGCACCAGAAATTAACCCAAATCGCAAATGTATAGTTAAAAATCTGTGGTTTTCTGTGAAACAATTATTTATTCAAGGCAGAATTTTGAAATTATCTTGATATATTTAATTTACATCCAGTATATTAGTCTAAATTTAAAAATTAAAATTCTGCAAAATCTAAAAAATATAACTTTGTTAACAAAACAATGGACTTGATTTCTTGTGAAATTTTGAGTAACTAGATAATATTTCTGAACTTAATAGTGAAAAATTTGTTGTTGGTGCTGCTGTTACTTTTTTTGGGTGCTCTGCAGGAATCATAATGTGAAAGAAATGATAATGACAGCTAATGCTCGTGTACAGTCTGGTGTGGAGAGAAAGATTTTTGTTTAGATGTGTCATAATTGATTGGCCTGCAGCTCCAGTGATGTAAACTTTCTGAAGGGTTTTTGGTTATAACATATCAACCAATATTTGAAATCAATAAAGGTTTAGGTATTTTTCTAAGTTTTGAAATATCTTGGCAAAAAAAAGAAACAAACCCAGCTGAAGAATTGAAATCTTCAATTCTTAGATTCAAGTTCAAGGGTCAAGTCATCCTGAAATTTAAAAAAAATGTATATATTTAAGTCAACTTCACTAACATGAGTTGGATGAAATTAATTTTCCTTATCAGTCTTACTTCAAAATAAAGTGAAAACTTCAGGCACAGATTGAATGGAATGTCTTTGTTAGTTATAAATTAAAATTTGTTTCTTGGATAATGGAGCGATTAATGACGCTGTGTTGTTTTTAAATAACCTTACCTTTGTCATGGCTTACAATACAATGTAAAATGATGCCTTGTTTATTTATTTTTTTTGTAAAATACGGTCTGCTAGATCCAGGTAAAAAACACTCATCTTCAACAATGATGTTACCTGACAAGCAAATATCCCTCCTTAATGTTAAAAAATTATGAGGAGCTTTCCATGTGCTATGTTGGGATTGCAATAGACTATTTGACGCACAGAGTATTTATCAAGTCTTGTTTTCCCCTCAGGTTTATTAGTCTAAAAAAAATTATTTTATTTTTTTTAGAAAATTGGATTTTAAAACATTTTTTTTAGATAAGAAAATTTATTATAATCCGTTTTTTTTTTTTTTCTACCAAGAATACTAATAATTTTAGAATATGTATATTTTTTCATCTCATTGCTGTATTATTACTATTGACTGGCAAATAAATCTAGACATTGTCACTTTATTGAAGTCAGATGGAAAGCATCTTTAACATGATGCAATGCCTCCACCAGCCCTGTACCAAATGATTGTTTGGCTTGAAATATCAGTGAGAAGGTGATTTAATAATAAAGTTAAAAGTCTTCCAGGGACTGCTGGGTAATAACCAAGAATCCACATGTTTTACTTTTTGAGAGGGTTTTTTTATTGTTGAACAAAGAAAAAACTAACATTATTGTCATGAAAACAAATGATTTTTGTATTCCTATCATGACTTTTGACAGTAGCTTGCATAGAGTTTTTTTTTTAAAACTGTTTTATTTAAAACATTGATTTCCGTTGCGTTTGTCATAACATGTTTTAGTATTGCAAGTAGTTGAGTATGTCCCATGAGCATGTATTAGAAAGTTTCCTTCCATTTCAGATAGAATCTTTTATTTTTTTGGAAAGCCAAGTCCGAACGCTTGATAAGACAGTAGTGGTAGTTTGAGCTGAATTAAAGTGAAAGAAATCTCAACATTTGTTATTTTCTCTTTGAACCATTTTTAAGTTTTAGTTATAAAATTCAATGTTGAAATTTTTTTTATAAATAAGGAGAGCATTTTATTCCGGCTCACAAGAGCTAAGCTAAACGGAAGTACCCGTAATTATAAATTGTTGTATGTGCTATACAATTTTGTATGTATGTCATGGCTATTTTCAAGCTTTATGTCATTCAAAAATTAAAACAAAAAAAACAACACATATATAAAAGATTTCAAATAACCAATTTAATTTTTAATGAACTTGAACAATTTGGTTGGAAAAAAAACCTTTAATTATTTAAATGTTGATCAGGTTTTAAAAAAAAAAACACAATTGTTTTTAAAAACGTACAGATGTTCTGACAATATTTTGATAATTTCTATTGGCTGATCCACATTAGTGTTAGGATTAAATATTCAGATATCAATGTACTTATAGATAACAAAGTTAGGAAAAGAAAGCATGTCATACAGTTGAGCATAAAGTCAAATATTTATTTAGTACTCGCTAAAAAAGAAATACTCATAATTAAAGATCGGGGGGGGGGGGGGGGGGGGGGGGGGAGAATTATTATCACATAAATTAGATATGTGGCCATTCAGTCAAGCAGGTTTTGTCAGATGCACTCACCTGACCCTAAGTACACCATAATATTGCCACACTCATTGCACCATGCCAGCACTTCCAGTTAATTCTTACAGGAACCAAGAAATAGGATTTAATTTAATCCTTTTTTTTTGTCCAGCTGTCCACAAACTCCCCGTTTATCTGTGATATATCTCTCTCGGTCTCAGCAGCCACAAATACACAAACTTAATTTGTACAGGTATTTCACACATTCACACATTAGTCCGCTTCGTTCAATCATATTTTTGTGCATTTATCCAGACATCCACTAACTAATCTCATGCTAAGATATGACTTTGTTCAATCATATTTTGGTACCTTTATCCAGACATCCACACACATACTAACTAATCTCATGCTAAGATATGACTTTGTTCAATCATATTTTGGTACCTTTATCCAGACATCCACACACATACTAACTAATCTCATGCTAAGATATGACAGCAGTTTTTTTCCTCTTGAAGTATGTTGGGGCTGCTTCATACAGCCAATCTGGGTCCACCACACTCAGTGTCCTGAAACATGTAAGAAAGTTTGGATGTAGCAGGGAACGCTAGGAAGCAATGGTGTGAGGTCATTCATATACAGTCTTGTAGAGTTGCAGTGGTCTAAGAATATTTGGTGATTATCTACAGCTCTTACATTTGACCATCATTTATTTTAAAACAGACAAGAGAATATTGTCAACAAAACTAAAACAGAAATGTAAGTTAGCAATTGTTTAAAAGCAAAAGCTTGTAAAGGGGAGTTGGGTAGCCGGGTGCTGGGTGGCCGAGTGGTGTAAACTGAGCAAATCTCAAGTCCATGGTCTGGAGCTCAATCCCCACCAAAGCCCAGTCAAGCAAAAACATCACCAGCACCCCGGGTGGACAGGACTTGTTAACCTTAACGGCAACTCATCTAAGAGAAGGAAACTTGTAAGTTCATCAAAAAATGCTTGAAAGCAATACACTTCAGGCTCCGTACGATTTTTAAAAAACTACTAAAGTTACAGTGACTAAGTGTGACTCACTGAAGGAAAATTTTTTTTGTTATTACCTCATGTAACACTTGGTGGTCTTGACCAGCTCCGTGTACACCACACACGCCGGCTTACACTGGAACAAGGAAGATGATGGGTGGATGGACACCTTGGTCCTGTTGGCCATCTGACAATGATAACAAAGGTTAAAAGTGATGGTTGCGTGGCAGATAGTGAGTAAAACCTAAAAAGGCTAGTACTAAGGGCACTAGTACGCAGTATTGACAGCAATTCTGACAGTACATTTTCACGGGTTCATTCATATTCCAATTCTTTAATCATTGCATACTGAAAATAAAGTTTATAAACGGCCAAAATAATGTATGCTTCTAGTCATTAATATTGCATTTTTTTTTTTAAAAAGAACAAAAAACTAATTAAATCATTCAATGTTTTGGCTGATTTTGACGAGCGTACCTGTGACGTCATTTGCGATGTCAAAACCCTGTTAGGGAGAGGGTCAAAACCCTGTTAGGGAGAGGGTCAAAACCCTGTTAGGGAGAGGGTCAAAACCGGGTTAGGGAGGAATTTAGGGTTCAGGTTAGGGTGAGGGATAGATTTAGATCATTTTTTCATTTTTAAAAACTTTTTATTCGTCATTATATCAAAAACAACGACCAAGATGGCGGCCATGGTAAAAATCGCGGGTATCTTTCTAAAAATTTACCAATATTTTTTATAATAAATAATGATAATGACAAAAAACAATTATCATGATTGATATTTTAATTTTAATAAAACCAAGAGGGAAATATTGACGTCTCAGGCTATGTACACATATTTACTTTAGATCACTTCCTTTAGAAAAAAAAATCATTGAATGTACAATTTATTAATGAATCAACCATGCCCTTAGATGACATCCTGTAATCAAATCATCCCCATAGACAACTTCCTGTAATCAAATCAACCATGCCGTTATATAATTTACTGTAATCAAATCAACCATGCCCTAATATAATTTACTGTAATCAAATCAACCATGCCCTTATATAATTTACTGTAATCAAATCAACCATACCATAGATCATTTTATAGTAATCTAAATCAATAATTACAGCCTGCAGTTAAAGCACTTACTGTTATAAAATCGCCATCTTTTGATAAGTCTGCTGCATTCAAGAAAAAGCCTGCAGCCAAACACCTCCTGCAATTTACGAGAAAGAAAAAACTTTATTAATAACAAAGTTGAACCATAAAACTGGGACAGAGCCAGTTGTCGTTTTTAATGAGCACGTTCTCATGACTCGGTTTGTAGTGTAGCTCAAAGGGGGAGATCAATCATTCTACAGATAACCAATTTATCTTCATTAAACCTTTTGTTTTGTTCCTGGCCGAGTTAATTGGTTGCGTCATTCGTTTAGTGTGAAACTCACAAACAATGTCGTTACAGACACATTGTGTCATGACACACACACTACATCGTTACACACAGTGTTTAACTATGGTCTTAGCTAACAGTGCTAACAGCACGCACCAATTTTTGCATTAACTTTCTGCTTGCGGCCATCCTGATTCTCTCAGTCGTAACTGTTCATCCGCTCTTGCCTTAGCGATAGCCAACACTGACCTAAAATAACGGCTCAATTGTGTTAGTCTACTGAATGAGACCTTGTTCCATGAAAGTGCCATCGCCATAACAAACGGCCCAACTGTTAGTCTACTGAATAAGACCTTGTTCCATGAAAGTGCCATCGCCATAACGAACGGCCCAAATGTTAGTCTACTGAATAAGACCTTGTTCCATGAAAGTGCCATCGCCATAACGAACGGCCCAAATGTTAGTCTACTGAATGAGACCTTGTTCCATGAAAGTGCCATCGCCATAACGAACGGCCCAACTGTTAGTCTACTGAATAAGACCTTGTTCCATGAAAGTGCCATCGCCATAACGAACGGCCCAACTGTTAGTCTACTGAATAAGACCTTGTTCCGTGAAAGTTCCATCGCCATAACGAACGGCCCAACTGTTAGTTTACTGAATGAGACCTTGTTCCATGAATGTGCCATCGCCATAACGAACGGCCCAACTGTTAGTCTACTGAATAAGACCTTGTTCCATGAAAGTGCCATCGCCATAACGAACGGCCCAACTATTAGTCTACTCAATAAGACCTTGTTCCATGAAAGTGCCATCGCCATAACGAACGGCCCAACTGTTAGTCTACTGAATGAGACCTTGTTCCATGAATGTGCCATCGCCATAACGAACGGCCCAACTGTTAGTCTACTGAATAAGACCTTGTTCCATGAAAGTGCCATCGCCATAACGAACGGCCCAACTGTTAGTCTACTGAATGAGACCTTGTTCCATGAAAGTGCCATCGCCATAACAAACGGCCCAAATGTTAGTCTACTGAATGAGACCTTGTTCCATGAAAGTGCCATCACCATAACAAACGGCCCAAATGTTAGTCTACTGAATGAGACCTTGTTCCATGAAAGTGCCATCGCCATAACGAACGGCCCAACTGTTAGTCTACTGAATGAGACCTTGTTCCATGAATGTGCCATCGCCATAACGAACGGCCCAACTGTTAGTCTACTGAATAAGACCTTGTTCCATGAAAGTGCCATCGCCATAACAAACGGCCTAACTGTTAGTCTACTGAATGAGACCTTGTTCCATGAAAGTGCCATCGCCATAACGAACGGCCCAACTGTTAGTCTACTGAATGAGACCTTGTTCCATGAAAGTGCCATCGCCATAACGAACGGCCCAACTGTTAGTCTACTGAATGAGACCTTGTTCCATGAAAGTGCCATCGCCATAACGAACGGCCCAACTGTTAGTCTACTGAATGAGACCTTGTTCCATGAAAGTGCCATCGCCATAACAAACGGCCCAACTATTAGTCTACTGAATAAGACCTTGTTCCATGAAAGTGCCATCGCCATAACAAACGGCCCAACTATTAGTCTACTGAATAAGACCTTGTTCCATGAAAGTGCCATCGCCATAACAAACGGCCCAACTATTAGTCTACTGAATAAGACCTTGTTCCATGAAAGTGCCATCGCCATAACGAACGGCCCAACTGTTAGTCTACTGAATAAGACCTTGTTCCATGAATGTGCCATCGCCATAACAAACGGCCCAACTGTTAGTCTACTGAATAAGACCTTGTTCCATGAATGTGCCATCGCCATAACAAACGGCCTAACTGTTAGTCTACTGAATGAGACCTTGTTCCATGAAAGTGCCATCGCCATAACAAACGGCCCAACTATTAGTCTACTGAATAAGACCTTGTTCCATGAAAGTGCCATCGCCATAACAAACGGCCCAACTGTTAGTCTACTGAATGAGACCTTGTTCCATGAATGTGCCATCGCCATAACGAACACATACACACGACCATTTACTTTTGTTAGATCATATTTGCATAAACATAAAATATGGCGTAATGAGACATTTCCATGTCCAGTCAAAATGGCTACCAACAACCCAAGTACTCAGACAGTAGCAACAATCCAAATAGCCAGATAGTACCAGCAATTCATGTACTCAACCAACGCCAAAGATCAAAGTACTCAACCAATGCCACTGATCAAAGTACTCAACCAATGCAACCAATCAAAGTACTGAGATAGTGCCACCGAGCCAAGTACTTAAACCATTCCGCCGATTCAAGTACTCAAACATTTCCGACACTCCAAGTACTCAAACATTTCCGACACTCCAAGTACTCAAACACACCCCAGGATAACTTCCGGGTCATCGTGGTTTCCAATCTCTGCTCACACGGTTTGATGAGTTTCCCATGATCCGATTCAACGCTTCACCCGACCCTCGCACCCAAACACTTCGCCTGGTTTGCTCATTGCAAACAGCGCACAGCACCATCTCACATCTTCAAACAGCGCACAGCACCATCTCACACCTTCAAACAGCGCACAGCACCATCTCACACCTTCGGATTTTACTCAGTGGCCGATGAGCACCGTCGGGAGATCAAAGTCACCCTCACCTATTTTCGACCAACAAATCAATTTGGGGGGGGGGGGGGATTTTTCTGATCGGGAGCAGGTCTTTTGAGTAGTTCTACTTAGGGCAGACATCGGGGAGACGTTGGGGGTGGGGGGGGGAGGATATGAAAGGAGGGTGTAGGCAGATGGTGTCTGTGTAAATATACAGGCCAGGCACCTGTTGTAAGGGCACCCCTGGCAAACACGAAGATGTATACGTCAGCATGCTGTGGGTTGACTTTTTATTCTTCTTTTAATATTGAAGAAAATGATAAAGGCGCCGGGGCAAAATGGCGCATATTGCCGTGTTGCTGGTGTAGTGTAGTTATGCTGAATAAGCGGGATTCATTTTGTTCGGTGTCATGCCGTCCATTGATATAAATTACCGCGGCGCATTAAGGGCGGCTCCCCTTTTCTGTACACCCTTATAGCACGTTTATATAAACAGGTGCGCATTAAAATAAAGATACACTCTAATCAAACAACCCTTTAAAAACAAAGGTTTTCTTATAAATCCATTACAGGAATTTTTTTTATTATTTTTTTTTTATATGAATATTCTAATGCCCCCACCCGGTTTACACGGAACGCTTCTTTTAACCAACTAATTCGGAAAAACCTAAGAAAGGATTCGTCAAGCAACTGGGCTGTTGATGACCTCCTGGTGTCTGTAAAAAAAAGAGCGCTAACTTGAGTGGTATGGCCACGTGACCAGAAAACAAGGGCTCGCCAAAGAGATCGTGCAGGGCACAACAAGAGGAGGGAGAAGAAAAAGGAAGACAGAGAAAAAGATGGGAAGATAACATCAAAGAGTGGACGGGATTAAAACTAGGCGATGCTATGCGTAGTGCAGAAGACCGAGAGGAATGGAGAAGGATAGTTGTCATGTCATCTCATTTAGCTCAGTATCGGGAATTTTATTTTGTGAAATCATATTTCCTTCATCGTGGAAATACAGGAAAAAACGTATTACTGCGGTTGGGTGTGGGGCTGAAAATTTTGAAAGAATGTGTTGTCACGGGCAACGAGTGTATGTGCCAAGTTTCAGTTCGACAGGTCGACGGAAAGTGGGTCAATTAGCCGTCCGAAGATTTTGCCAGCCAGCCAGCCACGAACAGAAGCGAAGTTACTATAAAGGATTTAGAAATAAATACAGCACACTGTATACAGGGTGGACCAAATATAAACACAACACACTGTATACAGGGTGGACCAAATATAAACACAGCACACTGTATACAGGGTGGACCTAATATAAACACAGCACACTGTATACAGGGTGGACCAAATATAAACACAGCACACTGTATACAGAGTGGACCAAATATAAACACAGCACACTGTATACAGGGTAGACCAAATATAAACACAGCACACTGTATACAGGGTGGATCAAATATAAACACAGCACACTGTATACAGGGTGGACCAAATATAAACACAACACACTGTATACAGGGTGGACCTAATATAAACACAGCACACTGTATACAGGGTGGACCAAATATAAACACAACACACTGTATACAGGGTGGACCAAATATAAACACAGCACACTGTATACAGGGTGGACCAAATATAAACACAGCACACTGTGTACAGGGTGGACCAAATATAAACACAGCACACTGTATACAGGGTGGACCAAATATAAACACAGCACACTGTATACAGGGTGGACCAAATGTGCGGCATGAACATCCATAATTAATTATACACATAATTTCGCAAAATTCTCATTAATATTGCACAGAATCGAGGTGAACTTATGAAACGTAATCTCTGAACCTAAAAGGTTATAAAAAAAACATATGTCACTTTGTGATCCAATTTGTTTTAATGTATCCTACGCTTTTTTCGGGGGTGGGAGAGGGGCCTCTGTATTGTGTTTGTTCCTGCAGCCCTGACATTCAGGTTGTATCATGGTAACCATGACATTCAGATTGTATCATGGTAACCATGACATTCAGATTGTATCATGGTAACCATGACATTCAGGTTGTATCATAGCAGCCGTGACATTCAGATTGTATCCTGGTAGCCCCTGACATTCAGATTGTACTCTGGTAACCGTGACATTCAGGATGTATCCTCGTAACCGTGACATTCAGGATGTATCCTGGTAACCGTGACATTCAGGATGTATCCTGGTAGCCCTGACATTCAGGTTGTATCCTGGTAGTCCTGACATTCAGATTGTACCCTGATAGTCGTGACATACAGTTGTATCAGAAGAGTAGCCCCAACGTTTAGATTGTATCAAGTAGCCTTTACATTCATGTTGTATCACGGTAGCCCTGCTATTATACCCACTAATCATGTACGGCCAATGCCTTAGATTCCACTAAAACATCTAGTGGAAGTAATATAAGAACGAGTTCTATCTACAAATTGTAATATATCTTCGAAGTGTTCTAAGACTCTATGACTGGTGTACACATTTAACTATGCATGTGTGTGAGTTGTGTACACAGTTAACTATTTATGCGTGTAAGTTGTGTACACAGTTCACTATGTATGTGTGGGAGTTGTGTACACCGTTTACTCTGTGTGTGATGTACACAGTTAACAGAGTTGTTTGGGAGGGAAACAAGGGGAAACTTGAAGTACAAGAGAGTGGGTGAGACAAAATGGAAAGACACACCAAAAAAAAATCAACAAAATATGCACGCGCCCACACACACTCACACACAACACACACCAACCCCCCCCCCCCCCCCCCAACAGTAAAACTGCCTACAATCACTGGTGGGAATGCTTCTCATCAATTAAGTCTCAGTACTGCCGCCTGCACAACTGACTTAGATACCACGACACCGCCCGTCTGTGCAAGCGAAATGATCTTGTTATGTAAGCTATTTTTAGACATCGCCTTGTCTATTTCTATTACATGACGTCACGTGTAGGTGCCGATTGGCGATTTCTGGGCTTAGAGCCAACCTCACACAAGTAAAGTGCCTTTATTGTGACTTTTGGTTCCAGCGGTCCTCAAAGTTTACTCGAGAGAAAGCGACAGAATTAAGAACTATTTTACGAAATTCAGATTTTGTGTCCAAGTGAGGCTATGAGATTTGGGAACTCGTCTCTACAAGGTCAAGGTCACTGACAAGGTTGAACTAACAATAAATTATTATTTCTTTTTTTTAAATTACCGCATCTATAACACAACATGTAATGCTTAAGTGGGCCAAGCGATGCGCCCAGAAGAAACAACATAGCCAATGTGCCGGACCGGCCACTGTCCACCAAGCTTGGCGTACACAACATACCAAATGTACTCAAGGTTGTTGGGACATGTGTGCATATGCCGTGTAAAGCACATCCTTAGTGTGTGCAGGGGCGTAGATGACGTTTTTTATTTGGAAATGGTGGGGGGGGGGGGGTCCAAGCAGCAAGGAAGTGGGGGTTCCAACCAGCAAGGGGGTGGGGGGTTACAGCCCCGGGACAGCTACGCCCTTGGCTGTAAGTATGAAATACAACCAATGAGGAGAGGAGCGGAGGGAGTGACAGAGAGAGAGAAGGGAAGGGAGAGAGAAGAGAGAGAGGAGGGGAGAGGGGAAGACATGCCCGGGAGAAGCACAAAAAAAAAACAACAACTTTATATGGTATAAAGCAGTTCTATCACACTTTTTTTCTTTCTTCAAAGTATTCAATAAAGAATCTTAACTCATGAAGCCCGGCGCCGAAGACTGGTGTCACTGGGGTGCTCCCAGCCAACCACGTGGACAGTCTGATTTACGGCACAGCCCAGCAGATGCGTCAGGCCTCTGTAACGGACTTGACGGGGACCGTTAACGAGCAACAGCCCGGTCCCCAAAGGCGAACGCAACGTCTAACTCGTGAAGCACAAGAGCTCCACGGACGCCCGTTTGGGAACCTTTGATCTAAGCAATGAGTAAGTTGTTTTGTTTCCTCGTAAATAATCCGGCCCCTCGCTATGACTAGGCTTAGAGATTACAGCCTCCAACGGAGCGGGCGTATTCAACAAGACAAACATACCCCACGCTAAATGTAAGGCAGACAACACCCGACTGGATTGAATTAAACGCACCGGGCGAGTTACGCTACTTTCGAAAACAAAACACAAACTCACAAAAATATGTCCAGTTCTTCCTGTGTGTGGACATTTGTAAAACGTGCGGCGGAACACTCGGGAGTCTAAATTTTGTGAGAAGAGATGTGCCAGGCCGGCCCCGAACCCAATGCCAAATGTGAGCGACTTATGAAAGGGCACCGAGATTACGGAATGTAATAGAGCGAATATAGGATGTCTGCTGGGCTTATCTCTGACATTGCAGGCACGTGTAAGAACGTGCGCCTGTATTCATCGGCACCGAAAAGGTTACCTGCGGCCACATTGACAGAAGTCGCGTAAAGGACAGGTGTGTTGCTGGCGTAGGGAGGAGCTTAATTAAGGTGGTTGTTTTTTTATAAATTTTATTTTGTTTAGGGCAGCAGAAAAATAATCTTATTAATTTGATCGCGAGCTGGCTGTTATCCAACATGGAAAGGGTGGTCGGTGACCAGTGCGGGGCCGGAGCTAGGTGATGGTGGGGCACGGACCGCACAAGGCCCGTGCTTGTTTGGGGGGGGGAGATTGCGCCCTTATCTTATTATATATTATTACTATACCCAGGCCATGCCTATTAATACTTGGTAATTTCCAATCAACAAAATATTCGGACGTACAAAATAATCAAGTGATCAGTCTGTCATTTCCCCGCACTGCCCCTGTCATTTCCCCATACTGTCCCAGTCATTTCCCCGTACCGTCCCAGTCATTTCCCCGTACTGTCCCTCCGTGTTCAATGGCGTGACGGGGTCCTAAAGTGAATAGTGAAGCTGCTTGTCTTGCAGACTACGAGCTGGGGATTTTTGGCAAATTAAGCTTGCTGTTTGCCATGGTTGTATGCAGGGCCTAACGTGTTTTTTTTTTTGCTGCAAGCTCTTGCAGACCTCGGAAACTCAATGCAGCCTTTACACATGTCCAGAGTCTAATCCGTTTCTTCACTGACTCACCATGCCATATACATAGAACAAGAATTGATATCAGCATTGATCACTGAAAAGCAGACCTGCATCAGAACTATACATTCAGCCGGTGTTTGGTGTTTGAAGAACACAGAAATAGGTAAAGAAAGGGTGCGGGGGGGGGGGGGTGTAGATTTGACTATGAATCTGGAGACAAGACTACAGACGCCTGAAAAGCCTCTCAGGATACAAGATCTCTTGTGATAAGTTTCTCCCAGGATACAAGATCTCTTGGGATAAGTTTCTCCCAGGATACAAGATCTCTTGTGATAAGTTTCTCCCAGGATACAGATCTCTTGTGATAGGTTTTTCCCGGGACACAAGATCTCTTGTGATAAGTTTCTCCCAGGTTACAAGACCTCTTGTGATAAGTTTTAAGTCATTGAGGTCTAATTTTTTTTAACACGGACTGTCCTTAAAATGTTATGGATGGTTGGTGACCCTGGTCCTAAAGAGCAAACGAGTGAAATCTGGTTTCCAGATTAGTCAAGTGTTAAGCAGAAACTCAAAGCGAACAGTCTACATTCCTCATTCTTTTGTACAAGTCATTTTGTCAGGGCCCAACCATACAATTTTTCTGTGTTAATTGTACAGCGTATACAGTTAAATATAATTAGCGCTCCTTCAGAAACAACATTGAAAAAAAATGCCAGACAAAAACAACATACACCACTGCCAAGAGGTGTTAACAATCCCCCCCCCCTGACCCCGCCCAAACAATAGATATAGCAACTTATTGCGTATCCGTAAATCTGTCTGAAAGAAATTTCATCGACAGAAAATTGATCGACGGAAATTTGATCGAACGGAAATTTGTTTGAATCCTTTTTTTCAGTTCACACGTAAAAAGTTTGCGACAAATTTCTTTTTGAACGCATTCTTTTGTTTTACTATATTGTATAGTGCATTCAAAAAGAAAATTTACTTAAATTTTAACGTGTGAACTGAAAAAAAAGATTTGACTAGATTTCCTTTCGATAAAAATTTCCGTCGATCAATTTTCCGTCAACGAAATTTCTTGCAAACAAATTTCCGGTAACCAACTTATTGCCACTATAAATACTTTCCTTACAACCCTTCTTTCTATGTCAGGTAATCTACAATGTCAACAATTTAATTTATTAAAAAAAACAACTCATTATACATAAATTTGGATCTAATGTACAATAATCCTGGGCACAAAGCTCTGTGGTTCAAGTTTTACAGCGTCCGAAACATTGGTTGACGCCCACAGATCCACAACATGCATAAATTAAACCGACCTGATTGGTGTGGAGTCTCTCCCGCATGATGAGAACGTCATGCCGTTACGTTCGCAAATCTCCCTCAGTTGCTTCCTGACTTCCTGTGCTGTATGCATGTTGCGGGCATTGATGAAATTATCGAAACACCAACTCTGGTGACATGAAATTTAAAAAATGGATATAGCAATCAAAGGTTGCAAGTTTTGACAAATATCTATTTCAGCAGTTCTCAACCTGTGGGTCGCGACCCCTTTGGGGGTCGATCGACCCTTTCACAAGGGTCTCCTAAGACCATCGAAAACACTTAATCCATACAGTTATGAAGTAGCAATGAAAATAATTTTGTGTTTGCAGGGTCACCACAACGTGAGAAAATATATTAAAGGGTCACGGCATTAGAAAGGTTGAGAACCACTGATCTATTTGGAAGAGAGAGAAAAACAAGTATAAATATATTACTATTTTTCATCAAGATGAGCCATTTAATAAACAAAATTTTAACATTTTAAGATAATATCTAAGGAAAAAAATGATGAAAACTTAGAACTGGCAGGTTAAAGCCTTTTTTTTTTTTTGTCTCACCATATTTCCATTGACAAGACTTTTGTCTTAACATATTTCCATTGAAAGACCTCTGTCTCACATTACTTCCATTGACAGACTTCTGTCTCACCTTATTTCCATTGACAAGACTTTTGTCTTACCATATTTTCATTGAAAGACCTCGGTCTCCCATTATTTCCATGACAGACTTCGGTCTCATCTTATTTCTTCTTCTTCTTCTTCTATATATTAAGGGCCCACGATCAATTTATTGATCATTATGGCTCCTATGAATGTAGATGGGATTTGCAATGTCTCTGTGCCTGGTGTTGATGAGGATATTTCACTGGTTACAAGAGTAACTGTTTGAGGGTATCATGCACTAGGGGTTGGAAGGCCTGAGGCAATAGACACAAATGAGTCAAGTGTTGTCGCCTCAACTGTTCCTTTTGGAAGCTTGTTCCAGTCCCTGATTGTCTTTGGTAGGAATGAGAAGTTCCTATACTGGCTTCTCGCTGGTATGAGCCGGAACTGCCTGTCATGGCCTCGTCGTTGTCTATGGGGGAGAGGGACGAGTTTCTGTTTAATGCCAGAACAGTGGACTAGCCCATTATTTATCTTGTAAATCATGGAGAGCCTGGACTGTCGTTGTCGTTCCTCCAATAGTGACCAGCCCAGTGTTTCCAGCATGCTGCGAACACTGAGGTATTTCTGTAGCGGTTCAGGACAAAGCGTGCTGCCCGTCGCTGTACTGCCTCCAACCTGTCGATGCTCTTCTGAGTGAATGGGTCCCAGACCGAAGATGCATAATCTAAAAGCAGCCGGACAAAGGCTTTATAGGCTCTTTCTTTCACACAGGAGTTGCTGATCTTTAGATTACGCCTTAAGAACCCCAGGGTCTTGTTTGCCTGGTTGCACACATTGTTAATATGCTCGTCCCAGCGGACCTCTCTCTGAATGGTAACACCCAGGTACCTTACGGAGGAAACTGACTCAAGCAAATGACCATGCAATTCATAGTGGTAGCGTAGAGGAGTACAACTTCTAGAGACTGACAGTGTCTGGCACTTGGCCGGATGAAATTCCATGTCCCAGCTCGCCTCCCACTCAGCTAATCGATTGAGATCCTCTTGTAGCTGGTCCTGGTCAGATCTGTTGGTGATCGTCCTATACACGGTTGTGTCATCTGCGAACAGTCTTGCGTGGGATGTCAGTTTCTCGGGTAGGTCATTGATATATGCTAGGAACAAACAGGGGCCTAGCACCGAGCCCTGGGGGACCCCTGACTTAACATTGACAAAAGACGAGCTTGTACCGTCCACCACTTCTGCTTGACATCGGTTGTTGAGGAAGCTAGAGATCCATGTTATAGTAGTGCCTTGGATCCCATATCTCTGAAGTTTGTGTAGAAGCAAACTATAATTGACACGGTCAAAGGCCTTCGAGAAGTCCATCACCAGCACATCAGTCTGCTTGCTGTTTTCTAGATTTGTAATCAAGTCTTCAACAAACTCAAGCAGCTGGGTCTCACATGATCTATTGACTCTGAAGCCATGCTGACAGTCATTGAGTATATTTTTACTTTCAAGATGCTTCATGACTGCGCTTAAGATTATGTGCTCCAATAGTTTGCATACTATGCTGGTGAGGGATATCAGACGATAATTGGCAGGGTCAGAATGCTCCCCTTTCTTGTAGACTAGAGTGACATGCGCTGTTCTCCAGTCTGCTGGAACATTGCCAGAGCACAACGATGATTGGAAGAGGATTGTCAGTGCAGGAGCGATTTCTTTGGCCAATTCTTTGAGCACTCGTGGTTTTATACTGTCAGGACCACATGCTTTGTATGGGTTAATAGTTTTGAGGAGGGCAAGCACCCCCTGTCCTGAAATCTGAATATCTTCCATGACGGGGTAGGCTGTGTTCATCATGTTGGTTTTTAGATGGAACTCAGCCTCTGAGTGCTCTCTGCCGTCACCAAAGACCGACTGGAACTGCTGATTGAGTATATCCGCCTGTGTTTTTGGGTCAGATGACAAACGGCCATCCCATCTCAAGGGGGAAACTCCAACGTTTGAGGACTTTTGATGCTTCATATAGCTTGTTCTTGACACCATTGGTCGGAGTGTCTTCCTCTGAGAAAATGCCGTTCAGGTAGTTCCAATACGATCTGCGCAGTAAGCGTTGGATGGTTCGGCGGAGTCTCCTCTCTCAGTTCAACGGAGCCATTTTTTTTCAATCGCTTGTATTGGCGGTCTCTCCTGTGGATTAGCCCACAAATTTCAGCCATGACCCATGGCTGATTTAACAGACTTCTGTCTCACCTTATTTCCATTGACAGACTTGTACGCCCTGTAAATATTCAACAGAGTAATGTGGTCTCCGTCACTTGACATAAACTTCTGATGAGACTGCTGACATTCTTTGCGCTGAAATTAAATTGTTGATATGTCAACACTTGAGATGAAAACTCTGACATATTCCACATGACCAAATTAATCAAATAAAAAGAAATTTGATTACGGGTTCCTAGCATACGTCACTAAAAAGTCCCATATGATCAGCCCAAGCATATGTCACTATTACAGTACCATTTGATCAGAGGAAAATTTGACGTGCAGAAGTTTCACTCTCAATAAGGGCATGAACAATGAGAAAACTAACTTTGCTGCAGATCTTATTTGCTTTTGTCACAACAGATAAGTGCAGAAATTTAAGTAAACTTTCATAAACTTAAGCATAGTTTTAAGTGTACATAAATATATATTAAAATATTGCTTTGAAGCTAAATTTAATGTCCTAAAATTAAAGTAAAAAAAAAATGAATTATCCATGACCTGTGGCTCTGGTAATTATTTCAATAAATAGTGGAAAGAGATATGTTTAGGATTGAAAAGAAAAGAAATCGTCCTGTCTTCTCTTTTCAAACCTAAACACATCTTGCTCCACATACTTCACACGGCTTGAACATGGTCCATATTATCTTTAATTACATCAATTTGTATAAGTGTTTAGTGTAAATTTAATAGCTTCCATCATTTAGGGAAAAGTGAAAGATATACAATAAGCGTTTAACTGGAGTATTCTGATAAAATTTTTTACCTTAACTGTCCATGTGTTAAACGCTTATTGTATATCTTTCACTTTTTTATATACAATAAGCGTTTAACACATGGACCGTTAAGGTAAATTTTGCTATCAGAATACTCTGGAGATTACAACAACAACAAAATTATTTTGAATAAAGGAATGCTTTTAACAAAATTAATTTTAAAGAAACACAACGATAATACACGGCTTTAGAATTCCCAGTGTCTTTTGGTTTGATAGTTAAAGAGTTAGCGCTATTAACCAGAGGTTAAAAGAAAATTTTGATTTTAAAAAATTATAGTCTTCTTCACTGTATAGAAATGTATCCTTTATAATCATTAAAATGTCCATTTAAATTTTTTTTAAAAAAAACAGTATCACCTGCGCAGCTACTGTTACTATTAAAAATTATTTAGTTTTGAAAAACTGCATGTAAGTAAGGTATTTAACTAAGATCTGACAATCACGTAGACACACCTTGCTGGACAAGGTGACCAGCACAGAGTCCACTGATAAAACTGAAATTATGCTCAGAATCTCTTCCCTGTTGAAAAAAGAAAAAAAATTTAATTCGTCTAATAGTAATAGTGAAAAAAAATTTTTAACCTAAAAACCCTTCAAGCAGGAGAAGAAAAAAAAAAAATCTAATTCGTCTAATAGTAATAGTGAAAAAAATTGTTTAACCTAAAAACCCTTCAAGCAGGAGAAGAAAAAAAATAATGTTCTTATTATAAGTTATAAATAATGAGCCAGCATATTACAAAAATGACAGTTTTGAAACATGGTGTCTTTGTCAAATTAAAAATTATAAAAATGTATAGATTTTTCTACTTACAGACATCCATATTCTTTGGCTAACAAAATAACCTTAGCAAATCTTGGGTCCAATGGGAAGGCCGCCATTTGTTTGCCTAGTGGAGTTAACTGTTGATTCAATGGCAGAAACGACAGAAAAATCAAAACAACAGACGAGCACAATAAAATATAAACAAAACACATCACTGCTCTTGAAATACAGTCATCCCTCGTCTATCGTGGCCAATCAGTTCCAGACTACAGCTATAAGTGAATGTCCGCGAAGTAGGATTATTTATAAATGGAATATGTTCGTAGTTAGAGAATAGAAAACCTGTTCACGGCCTTTTAAAGACAGTTTTTAACCTTACTGGACCCTCTGGGGGCGCTCGAATGCATAGGCCTACAGTCCACACATACAGTCATTTTAATTGTAATACAGGGGTGTATAATTGGCTCAGACAACCGAGCAATTGCTGTATCACTATCTCGATCAACATTTTAATGACTACACGTATATTTGAAAAAAAATGGGATACGTTGAAGCAGCGAAAGTCGTAGCGCATATTGGTGAGGGACGACTGTAAGACAAATACAACTTTTATAAAGTAATTATATTTTTTTTTAAAGAAAAAAAAAAGCAATTTATTTCTCATGTTTCACATATGACATTTTGTAATAAAAAATGCTCATTATAATATTCTAAAATGGTGGGCGTTTTTTTAAAATAACTTATGGAAGTGAATTTTAAAAAAAACAACAGCAATTTGTGAACTCCATATTGGTTGATTTGCTATTTAAGAACGTAATTACCTTGAGCATATCTGAGTTACTTTGTCTCTCCAAAGCCCCCAGCATGACAAGCTCCTCAAGGGCCGAGTTGATGGACTTGAGAAATAAATTAGACATGAACAAGGGACTGTTTCTCATTGCTTACATTGTTAAATGAACTGGCAGAATGGCCAAATGAACAACTATGACACATGCTCACCCCCACCCCACCTCACACACACCCCCACACACCCCCCACACACACACAGAGCAAAATCTCAACTGAATCAATGACCAATTATGAGCAGTTGATTGAAAAATGTCTTGTCACAGTGGACATAACTGTAACATATAAGACGTAACTGATATGTATTCCCTATTAGAAATCTACAGCAGTTCCCTGGCTGTTAAAGACATTGCACACGCTCACAAATGACACATGACCGAAAGATTCTGCACATACATGGAATTTTAACAAACCCTTTTATATCACTGGAATGTTAATATTGCATTCTAAACAATATTTATTTCTGTACATGGATTTTACTATAGGCCATTTCAATTTAGTACATACTTAAAATATGTTGTTAAATAAAAATGAAATTTAATTTCTCTTTGAAAATTCTGGGTCATCGAATAAAACAATAAAAAAAAATCAACTGACCTCTGGTGCTGGTTTATCCATGAAGTCAAAAGTAAGAACATCTGAGATGCCCAGTGCCATCAGTTGAAGGACTACGCTAGCTAAGTTACACCTGCAGATAAAAAAGAAATTTGATCAGCTCTGTATTAAATCAAGTTTTTTAAATCTACCTGCAAATCACTGCAGTAGCATTTTAACTTCTTAACATGTGGGGAAAAAGCTAAATCACATCCTCTAAACACTTAATACAAACAACCTCTAAGGGCCACTCTGTAGCTAAAACTTTAACTTTGTATTTCAAAAATTATCTCCATCATCAGAGGGCAGATTAGCTTTACCATTGTTTCTGACGTACTACCACTATCAATCAATTGGTAGCTCAGGGCTTCACCTGTATCTCACAAATTAATCAGAAGACAAGCTTTTTACCTTTGTATCTCGGGCACTGTGTTCGTGCTCATGCTTTGAAACTCAGACTCTGTGAATAGTCTGTAACACACTCCAGGGCTCTCTCGACCAGCTCGCCCCGTCCGCTGCAAGACTTGAGCCTTTGATGCTGTCACAACCTTTAACAGGTCAAGGCCGCTGTGGGGGTTGTACAATCTGAAATAGGAAAATGAAATGAAGATGTTAAATCTGAAGGACGTCAATAATATTAATTATGGAAAGGAAATTAAAATTGAAGGTGAGAGTGTGAGCACTCTCAAATTTGGTTGCATTGCGCCAACTATCATTCCAAATTTAGTTTCATTGGGCCATTTATCATTCCATATTCAGCTTCATTGGGCCATTTATCATTCCAAATTTAGTTTCATTTGGGCCATTTATCATTCCAAATTTAGTTTCATTGGGCCATCTATCATTCCAAAATTGGTTTCCTTAGACCATTTATCATAACAAATTTGGTTTTATCTGGCTATTTATTATTCCAACTTTTCTAATTAACAGCGTGGACTTACTTGGCCTTGACCATTCCACTGTCAATGACAAATTTTATGCCCGGAATTGTAATAGATGTCTCAGCTATATTTGTGGCCACAACAACTTTGCGACAGTTCTGGAGATGGATTTTCAATTAAAATTACTTTAAATGTACCCCTAATAAGGTTTCTCCAAAGCACATAGCGCTATTTGAAGATCAAGCAAGATGAACAAAATTGTTACAATTACACACAGGTCATTTGTTTCATCTACATACAGTGTGCCACATATAAAAAAAAACATATGGTCAGTATCTTACTGGGGGAGTCTTGGCAAAGGCTTTTATCTGTGTCTGGGATGGCAGCGCAGCGTACAATGGAATCACCATCAATTCTGGTACATCCTTAAGATTTCTAGCCATGTCATTTATTATTTTCACACCAGATTCTATCTCTTCCTGCCCCGTTAGAAATATCAACACGTCCTCCCTAAGTGAGAAATTTTAAAAAATGCCTCAATTTAATACTAAAAATAAATTACAATTATTTAAGATCAAATAAAAGTGAATGGTTGCTGAACAAGGGAATGGTTTCCCATATTTTCCACTGAGGGCAAACAAACAGGTTTTAACACACACAACTATCAGTGTTGACTAAGGAGATTTCACAATGAAGTGTTGACAAACATCTGACAAACAGTTGACAAACAGCTGACAAACAAGTTGATTTGACAAACAGTTGACATTACCCAGCTGGAGCTTCTTTGTGTATCTGGAAGAAGGTAACAAGGGAGGCGAATAGGTAATCGCTTTGTGGCTCTTTAGTGTGCATCACCTGGAACAACAAAATCAAAGTCAAGTTGGCTATTTGGGGAAACATCTACTATGATAGGACAGACACACGAACAGCTACAATCACAATTTGACTGGATTTTATGCATTAAACTGGCATTAAAAAATATTTACACACTTACATTTACAATAATAACACTTCATGAAAAATGTATAGAAGTTAAAGTTAATAATAATAATAAAGTTTATTTGAAGATCACGCTTCATCCCCAAAGGATTGATGCGGGTACAGAGTGAACCACATTAAATAATAATAATAATAAAGTTCATTTGAAAAATCACCCTTCATCCCTAAAGGCTCGAAGCGCGTACAAAAACTAATGATAATAACAAGCTGGAAAAGATGGTAGACAACATCATTCCAGCAGGTGTTTGCGAAATAGATGAGTTTTTAAATTTGTTTTGAAGGACTCCAGCGTCTGGCTGTTTTTGAGAGCGTCAGGAAGGGTGTTCCAAATGGTTGGGCCAGCAAATGCGAACGTGCGCTTTCCGTAAGTTTCAAGGCGAACACGCGGTATCGAGAGTTTGCCACTATCGCAGGGGTGGGCAAACTACGGCCCGTGGGCCACATGCGGCCCGGCAACTGAAATTATGTGGCCCTCGAAGGCATTAAGACATTTTTTTTTTTTAATTACTTAGTTTTTAAGTTATTTTGTTGAATTTTACAGAATTTCATGTACTGTACCGTTATGATTGTTTTAACAATGTTTGATCAACTTTCTAATTCTCTATTTTTTTAAAACAGTCCTTGACTTTTGTCATGTAAGGCTAAAAAGCGAATTTACCGATTTTAACATAGAGAAATGTTTATCGGCATAAAATTGGACATAATATACATCCGCCCCCCCCCCCCCACAATAGCCATTACATTTGTCAATGTGGCCCGCCGCACAAAAAGTTTGCCCACCCCTGCAGTATCGGATGAGCGGAGTTGTCTAGTGGGTACATAAGGCGTCATGAGCGCTTGGAGATAGGACGGCGCCAGGTCATGCAAGCAGCGGTAGCACAGAGTTGCGATTTTGCACGTTGAAATACAAAACGCAACAATACAAAACTACATACCAGCAAACCCATTCTTAGTATTTACATCACCTTGCAACCATAAACAACACAAGCCAACAACATAAACAATGTTAAAACATGGACATAAAAATGGTCAGAGAGAGACCTGAATAGGATACTGCCTTCCTTCCAGATATAGAACAGGTGCTTTATTAAAGTATTCAGAGAAATGGTCCACATCCATGGTAGCTGACATCACTATGATCTGAAAACATCAATTCAAGAACCATAATCAATGGTCAGATAAAAGTTGTCTTCTCAGCAGGGCAATAAATAAGACTCGTCGCTTAACAAAATAATATTTATTCAACAAGCAAAACCATTATTTCACTTATGATTATGATAGTGTTAAGATACAGACAACTTGAGAAAAACTTTATAAATAGAATCAAATGGTAGGAATTTTTTAAGTCAAAATCCAAGAGATTTAGAGGATTTAAGGAAAGACAGTACCATTACGATTCTAACCTTCAATAACTTCTGACCAGTCTTTAACCGACGCCTCTGAGCTGCTTTCACTACTCCAAACAGCACATCAGTGTTGATGGTCCTTTCATGGGCTTCGTCCAGAATTATGATGGAATAACGCGTCAGAGTTGGATCTAGGATGGCTTCTCGAAGCAGCATACCATCCGTCATGAACTTGAGTTTTGTTGCAGGTGATGTGACATCTTCAAACCTGACACAATAGCCAACCTGAAATTTATTGAAAGAAAATTCTTGATGCTCAAGTTAGAGGATTTTCAGTCAGATAAAACAGACCTTCAGATAAACAAGTTAATACAGCTATATGAAAGTTAAACTCAAAAGCTATCAGCCATAAAAATAACAAATGCCTTGCAATTAATTTATTTTAAAATAGCTAATTTAAAGATTTTAAAAAACTTATTTACAAATGTACAGCAATGATTATGAAAGATCAGGGTGACAATTATTTCAATTTCATTTACTTACAAGACCTCCAATATTAGAGTTTTTCTCTTGCGCAACTCTCTGTGACACTGAGATGGCAGCAACTCTACGTGGCTGTTATAGCACAGAAATAAAAAACTTTTTAACATTAAGGTATCTTCTCTGTACATATATTCTGTCTAAAGCATTTTGTTACGAGCTAGGGCCGTTTTCTTTATGTACCCATTAGCCTAGCCGTGTCAGATGACCAGCGTCCAGGAAGGGTCACATGTAGGTCAAGCCACGCCAACTACAGTAGCCTATAAGTGCGCTTTGTAGTCCCAGAACACAAAGAGAGAGACGAGATGAGCCTAGGGATGTGTGACTAGCTGACCGTTGCATTTGTTTAGTACTTGATAGGGCCATTAAATAGTTAATAGAAATAGTATTCCAGGAACTTAGTCTTGTGCTAGTATTAGTTTATATTACTGTGAGCTTTAGGTAGTGTTAGACCTATATTCAGTTCTTTTTATGTAGATTTTATGTATCTTTGTTTACTTTCTATTCCATGCAATAAAGTACATTTATAAAGCGCACTGATTGTCTTTATTTTAGCAATTAGTGTGTCTAAAATCTACCTGTGTTAGTTCCTTTTCAAATCCCCTAGACCACGAGCCTGTTCAAATTCCTTGAACATAACAGGGGGCGTAACAATTTTATATGCTTTTATTTAATTTTAAGACAGGAAATCATTTTTAGAATAAAGTGTCTTTCAATTTAAATTTAAATTCAGTTTTTCTTTAAATCTAAATGAGAAAATAATTTTGAATGACATATACAAATAAGAAAGAAATATTCCATTTTTGTATTGATAAATCACCAACCTGCGTTACTGCTATAGTAGCTCCACTGTTTACACCTGCTTCAAGAAGATACTGAAAAAAATAAATTCATTCAAATTGTCAAATTCATGCACAAGTAAATTATTTCTTAATGTACATCAAAACCATTTATTTTAAAGAAGTTAATGGTTTTCGCATTTTTGTTATGGCATATTTAAACGACACCTTGATACTCAAGTTTAAGTTAGACAATTTTCACACCAACTATAAAATAATTATTTTAAGTCAAGCAACAATATACCTGAGGAATCTGTGTGGTCTTTCCACTGCCTGTTTCACCAATGACGATGGCTGATGGAAACTTGCGGATTTCCGCAATAATTTTTTGCCTTGCTGGATAAATAGGTAGTGCTCTTCGAGCATCTCTTAACTCTTCAAAACTGCTTCCTTTTGAAACATTCTTTGGACTGTAGCCTGGTTAAAAAATTAAAAATTATTTAAAATGAGTATAAATGAGGGTTCAAAGTCAGCATCAAAATCAGAGGAAATTGACAAATCCCAAACATTTCACCTTGGAATGGACTGTATAGCAGAATTTAAAAAATGCTGTAAATGTTTGTAAATATTTATATCTAAAACTAAATCCCTCTTTCGATTAAAATAGCTAACTAAAAAAAGCGTGTGTTCTAACATATTCAAATAATTGACAAGGTTATTTTTATTATGTAGCCATAATTATAGCTAAACTAAACTGGTAACATATAAATTATAAATTAAGATAAAAATAAATCTTTAAATCTCTGAATGAACTTGATAATTCATACTGGTTTGGACATGGTTTAACTTTTGCTTCTTCTCTGGAGGACCTAAGTCTTCAGGGTTCCGCATTTTAAAGGTTTATGTTTCTGAGTGACCTGAAAGAAAAAAATAAATTTAGCACACAGAAATTTTGTGCTCTAAAATCTAAGCTATAGGACTGATATTCATTCCTTACAAATATTTCCTAAATGAACAATTGATGAGAAAGATCAGATAATTATTTAATTATTAATGTTTGATCCTTATGTCTAACTGTTATGATTAATTTAAATATTAAAAGTTATATGTTATCACAAGATTGCTCTCAACGTTGATGTACATCCAGCCTCTTTGTTTCTATGAGTATGTTCAGTCTGTAGTTTAAGTGTATGCAAGTGTATATAGTGATAATAGTGATTCACTCTCTATAGTTAGGCCAATATAACAAATTAATTTAATTTTTTATATCTAATCATGTTTATGTTTGTAAATCTGTGACTAATAATATTAACTTGTTATATGTGCATTCAGACTTTAATTAGGATCAAAATTTACAATATCACATTGAATTTGAAACATTTTGGGCCAATAATCTTGGACTCTTCTCTTTATTGTTTCAGTTAGTTTTTGGTTTAGTAGGCCTATTTAAGCCACCCACTCTTCTTTTCTTGCCATCTAGCATTCCCTTTTCTGTTGTGTAGGCATAGGCCTAATGGCAAATCACAAATAATTTAACAATTTCTTTTCTCAGATGGCACCAATGCTGCAAAATGATTTTGTAATGCTCTAGTTTTTAACCCTTTAGGGATGACTGGGCCGAATGGCGAAAAAGACAAATGGCAGATCCATTGGCCCGATATTCCAAGGCTCGAGATTGTCTGGTTGGTCTTTGTACCAGCAAATCAGATTGCTTCTCTCATTTCTAGCTCATCTCTCCATTTTAATGACAGCTTCCATCAATATTTTACAGTGTTCTGTCATTTTATATACAATTTTTTGGGACCTAGTGACCCTTAAAAATGTGACCTTGAAATACAGGTATTTGAAAAGGCATAAGCTGCCCCAGGGAAATATTGTATGTAGTTTTTCACAAAGGATCTCATTCAAATATGGGCTAAGACTTATTTAGGCTTTGACAATCATAAAATTTAACAAAATTCTGCAAGTTAACGGAACAAAATATGGCCAGAATAGGAAGACAGAGAAAAAGATGGGAAGACAACATCAAAGAGTGGACGGCTTTAAAACTAGGCGATGCTTTGCGTAGTGCAGAAGACTGAGAGGAATGAAGAAGGATAATTTTCATGTCATCAGTGGCGCCCCAACAGTCCAAGGGACATGATGATAATGATTACAAAATACTACACTACCCTACTAATACTAAGTACTAATAGTGTTAAGTGTAAGTGTAGAGACGGTGTAGTTGTAGTAGCCTAACTTAACTTATTACTAACTAAAAATAACTTCTACTTACTCTACTAGTTATTAAGTTATACATATAATATATAATATAGTATAGTGTAGTCACAGTGTTGCGTGACATAGTCGATAGCGATACTCAGTTTCAATTAGAACCAGTCTTACTTACTAAAACTGTTAATGGATAAATTTAGAGAGATGGGTACGCGTTTTTTTACCATGGCCGCCATCTTGGTTGACACGACCCGTAAAATTAAGAATAAAACGTTTAAAAATAATAAAAAACTTCCTATATCCCTCACCCTAAATCCATCCCTCACCCTAACCTGAACCCTAAATCTATCCCTAAATCCAGTGGCGTAACAACGGCTTGGCATTGGGGCAGTTGCCAAGGGCGCCGAGTTGCGCCAGTTCAAAAGGGCGCCGCTCAATCTCTAATTTTTTATTTAAATTATCAAGGGCGCCAAAAATAAATTAGCCAAGGGCGTCAAAAACCCAGTTACGCCTCTGCCTAAACCTAACCTGAACCCTAAAGTCATCAGCAACATAACAAAACACGCTAATGACGTCATGTACCCATTAAATTAGCCCTGTTGTTAAAACTACACGTCGTAGACTCGCTCTCCTCATTAGCTCCTCAGCAGAGTCAGAGTCTCAGTGAAAAGTCAACATTTGCTATGCCATGCCTATTCAAATTATATGTCTAACCATAATTTTGAAGTTATCGTAAGCTATTTCTAATATATATGTATAGCTAACACACCCAGTTTGTTTGTATGATATGTGTGAATAATTTGTTCACGCTTTTGTGAACAGCTGGCTTATTGCAGCATGTGTTAGTGTTTACTTCCTTAAAGTTAGGCGGTGCTTACCGAAAATTTCATGTCATGGAAAAATTTCATACAATTTACTACACCTTGCATCTGTATGATTATAAATTAGATAGTTACCAAAATGCTTCGTGATGGTTAAAGAATTTATTATTATAAATATTCCTGAAGCAAAAGATAGCTTTAATACTTAGACAATTTTAAGCATGGATAAATTGTGAAGTATAAAATAACAGCTGAATACCGTTGTCATTTAATTACCCCAGAAACGAAGAGCTCTATTTCCTTTGTATTTTATATTGGATAAAGACTATACAATACAACTTTAGAAAGAGAATAATTCCAATTTCATTTTCTCAAACGGCATGTCAACATGTTTTCCAATTTTGACGAAAATACAATTTTCAATGCTGTTCTTATATTCTCGTGGCTAACTTTTACATGGGAAACATATCTTTCAATCAGACAGGTAAATGTTTCATGACTTCTTGTCTTAACAAATGACGAATTTCACCATGCCGTTCCCCTGTCAATCATGATTAATCATGAATCATGTTATTATAATATTATGCATAGTAATAAGTTTGCAAACAACAAGTGTGAGAAGTAACAAATAAAAGATATAAAATTAAAAAGAGAATAAACTGTAGCTCATCACATTATCACACTAGTGACTATGGTAGGGCCTAAGAAATGTATGCTGGCTGTGGTGAGCAGTGCCTTAGCCAGTAGAATAGTACCAAGGCCCAATTTTAAACTCACTTTTTCAGTGTTTTCTTTTTAAATGGTCCAGATTGACAAGAATTATTCCTTCAAATCAAACATCATTACCACCCCCCAATTAGCCTAGATTATTTTCATTAAATCACAGTCAAGCCACCATGAGCATGATGGGCTACCCTAGGCTACATGCCATGCTAACCTGCAGAATCAGAACTGGTACAAAAAGTCACACACAAACAAATGCATAAAATCAATGACAGGAAAAACTCTTCAGAAAAAGGAAAGGTAGAAAAAATAATAATTTATCCAATTATAAATTTTTCAATTAAGTCACAATGTTTTGAATGCATGACAACTTTACCTACTTCATAATTTTGTGATTAGTTTGAAACGTCCATGTCTCGTTTCCACTTTTGTTTTTAAATTAGGTTCACCCTAAGTTTCCACATCAATTTTTTTGGCTCATGGCTACACTAGTAATAGACATAATGACTCAAGCTTTTCATTGTTAGTACTATTAAATATATTTAACTAAGAAATTAAAAGAACAATTACTGGCACTGAAGTGTTTGCTAAGATTGTTGTACAAACGTATTTGTAATAAAGATTTACTACTCAAAGTAGCTACTGTCATTAGGATGCCAAAAATAGTTGCAGGTATATTATTTGGCCAAACCTTGCTCAAATTTTCTTTTTAGATGGCCTACTGATCAAAACAAAAAGGCAAAGATCATTTTGAATCGGACCAATGGGATTTAAGCTTCCTGTTAACTTACAATGATCAAGGAGGCAAAAATAAATACATTTTTTAAAATTAATCCTTGAAAAATGGTACTAAATCCTTAACAATCTTACACCTTATACTGTGCCTAAAACCGTAAGGGTTGGCATGTATGATAAAATCCCAAATTAGACATGTTCATGGTGGCCTCAAAAATTAGAGCGAACTGGTTCAAATTTCTCCAGGTCCAGGATCATCCCCAGCTACAGGCTATGGGTAAATTACATATCTACATACCAAGCTAAGAGTTTTGTCTCTGTCTTTACTTTAACAATTTTTGCTGTCGGGGGTTTTTTGGCAGACACTTTCAATTTCTGTTATTGTCCTTCTTCAGGTTTTCCTCTATCCTTTGTATATTTCGTATGGGGTTGCACAGATTAGCTAATTTCCAGATAACTGATCAATTGGCCTAGCTACATAAGGTCATGCTGATTAATGTGGCACTGAATATTAATTATGGATTTAGTTTTGAAATTCCAATTTTTATTATTGATTGTATTCTAGGTAACTCATTAGAGCCCTACTTCAACCATTTCATAATTAACCACAATCATAGTCTGCTAGTAGTGATAGAGTTAGGGCCCCTATTTGTATTATGTGTAGTAAAGGGTAAACTGCTTATGCCATTATTATTATTATTATTACAATAACTGGTTGAAGACAGAAGTCAATTTAAAGCTGTGTTCAAAATTGGGTCATGACAAGTTTGTCCTCGTTTGTGACTGCAGTGATTGGCTGTGCTTAAAGAGTATGAAAGTACCTGCATTAGTTTAAAAGTCTTTTATTTACATAATAATTTCTTTTTTATACATGTTTTTCTTTTTTACCGAAATGCTTACAATGGTAAAATATTTTAGGGGGTCCTTTTATGAACATTTATTGGAATAAATCCAAAGCAAACAAGAATAAAAATAATTATGCAATAATATATTTTAATGAATTTAAAATTTCAGCGTCATGTTGCTAAAACAAGCATTAAAGTCCCTGATGCCTTGGTGGGAGTAATGGACCAAGAGACATTTCAGAAAGCTCGCTCTTACCATCTTGATAAAAGTACATTCGGAATGGTCCAAGGTTTTTATAGCCAAATTGAGTCTACGGTAAAAAATATTAATTTAGGGATCAATATCTTTTATAATTCTGATGCCTTATTGAATCCTTAGAGATATAATGATTTTATTTTTTTTTTCCTTTCAACTATAATAATACTTATGACTTACACTAAATTTATTAGCTTAATTTTAATTAACATCCTGTTAAAAGGATTTTGTTTTAACTTGTTAATGATCTTACTGACAAGTAAAAACAGTAAGCTGCTGATTTAATGAATGATTCTAATCATCATAAACTAATGTGAGGTGGTAACAAGATTTAAAAAAAAAAAAAATTTAATTATAAATATTATTCTCAAATATATTTTAACAAGCCAATTTTTCCTAACCTAGGTTTTGACATTCTCAGAATTTTTATTTAATGTAAAATAGTTATACAACTCTCCCAGTATTTTGCAATATCCAGATTAAAATTGAATCAATTATTCACCTTGTGCAGATCTCTGCAATGTCAATTAGTAAAGAATTTACTTCTTTCTATCCACAGCTTCTTTTGTGGTTTGGTGCTTTCCCGGCACTATGGAATCTATCCTCTCTGACCCTGTTAAAACTGGGAATTCCCCAAGGCGAGGTAATCATAGAAATTAACTGCGTATACTGTATATATGTATTTTTTTAAATAATTTTTTTTTTACAAATACCCATCATATAATAAATGGCATTATTTTGAGGACCCAATTTTTTGTCTATGAAATTCAGATTGGCCAGTCTTTGGTGTTCATGCTTCTTGCAATGCTGTTTTCCACTGTGACGTCTCTGCCTTGGTCTCTGTACAGTACATTTGTAATAGAAGAAAGACATGGCTTTAATAAACAGGTCAGTGAAGTATGGGAGGGAGCTACGCACGACCGGACACCAGAATATTTTAGAGTGCAGTCTTGAAAATAATTGTCCTTTTAAAACTATGGTTTCTCAAACAGACCCTGGGTTTCTACTTCAAAGATACTGCCAAGCACTTGTTGGTGACAACGGCGATTGCATTACCTGTCACCACTGCCCTGATCCTCATAATACAGGCTGGAGGGACCTACTTCTTCATATACGCTTGGCTTTTTATTCTTGTGGTCTCACTGGTATGTATGAGAAACATACTTTTTTTTAAATATAGAATATGTCTTGTCACAAATTATCTATTCCCTTACAACTCATATTTTAAAAAAAAAATTACTTATTTATGCATTAATTTGATTTAATTGATTGTGATAAAACTAAAATTTGTTGTATACTGGGCAAACACATTCCACTTTAGTGATTTTTTAAATTTAGGCAGGAAAAAAATATTTTCTGAAGAGTTAGTGATTCTCAGGTGTTCCTCTGTATTAGACATATTTTTATTAGCATCTTAATATAAAAAACAAACAAAGAAACAACATAATTTTGAAAAGTACTCTCTAATAGACTTTTTACCATCTATGTTTATGTCAAATCTAGGTTATGATAACTGTGTATGCTGATTACATTGCTCCCTTGTTTGACAAATTTACACCATTGCCTGAAGGAGAGCTTCGTACACGAATCGAAGAATTAGCCAGCAGTATTAATTTCCCATTAAAGAAGCTCTTTGTAGTTGAAGGTAGGTGATTTGAGGCTCTCGACTAAAGGTGAACTCATAAGTGTCAAATTTCTTTTACTCGAAGTTTTACCTCTGGATTTGAAACATGTGCTTTATTTAATAAATTACCTTTGTTGCAGGCTCTAAAAACTTAATTGAATTAATCATATTGCCTTTGTGTGCCTTGCAGGTTCCAAAAGATCATCCCACAGCAATGCCTACTTTTATGGGTTTTTCAACAACAAGCGAATCGTCCTTTTTGACACCTTGCTAGAAGACTATGCCCCAGAGAATAAGGAGTCTGCGGAGGAGGAAAAGAAAGAAGGTGAAGAGGAGAAGGAAGACAAAGTAAGCAATCCTTCTGCATACCTTTAAGTTGTAATGCTTTATTTGTGAGAAATTGGGTTTCTTTACTAAATAGGACCCATCTTGTGTGATGGACTTTTCTGGCAAATATTTATTGTGCTTTTACAATATTCAATATATATCTTTAAAATTCCGCATCCGGAAATTTGATTGAAAGAAATTTCGTCGACGTAAAATTAATAGACGGAAATTTGATTGAATCGTTTTTTTAGTTTATAAGTTAAAATTTTGTGTCAAATTTCTTTTTGAACGCTTTATTTTGTTTTACTATATAGTATAGTGCTTTCAAAAAGAAATTTAATGAAAATTTTAACTTCTGAACTGAAAAAAAGATTTGACCAAATTTCTTTCGATCAAATTTCCGGTATCCTTAAAATTCACTTTTTTTTTTAATGACTCATTTGATAGTGAATTGGTTACAACAATTATTATTTTACGATTTGTTATTGAGCTGGTCACCATGCCGAAGATGATTTTTTTTGTTTTAGAATAGACACTAAGACAGATACTGATGTCCTTATGGCTCAGACCTGAATATGCTGATGATTTTAATTTAACAGATCCTTGGAATCCTGTGTTAGGGGGGTCCAATCATTAGCATCAAGTGCTGGATATTTGTTTTTTTTTCCTCCTTATTTCACCATCAGAACCAAATCTCAATTAACTGGCGATATTTAATTGATTAAGTATTACAACAATCTGAATAGGTGACTGAATCCAAAGACAAAAAAACTGACGAGGCTCCTAAGGAAGAGGAGAAGAATGAGAAAGAAGTTGAAAGTTCAACGGATGAAACAGGAACTGCTGGGGACACCGAGTCCAAGAAGAAGAAGAAGAAGAAAGGCTGCAATAATGATGAGGTCCTGGCAGTTTTATGCCATGAGTTGGGTCATTGGTATCTTAATCATGTCCTCAAACAGTTGGTTTTGTCTCAGGTGAGTTGACCTGCATTTCTTCCATCAGGTTAGTTTTATTGATTTATCTCAGGTGTGTTGCTCTGTACCGGTAGTTTTTGTCTCACTCAGGTGAGTTTATTTTTATATCAGTTCTGTTGGTGTTTTTTTCCTTAGGCATGTTGTCCTGGCGAGTTGTCATAAAGTTCAGCTCAGGTGAAAATTTGTATAGTTTTAATCCCAGGGCTTATTGTTCTATCCAAATACGTTTACTTAAAATGATGAATTAAGCTTAGATTGTTTGCAACTAACATCCCCTTATAGAGTTGCATTTTTAATGACAACTGCTTGATGATGATCACATTGTTTGATTGCCCCCCAGGTGAACTTGTTGCTGTGTTTGATGGTCTTCGCAGTACTCATAAAAGAAACTGTGTTATACTCAGCATTCGGGTTTGACACACAGCCCATTTTGATTGGTCTCATTATTATATTCCAGTTTATTTTTGCTCCTTACAATGAGGTAAGCAATCCAGGATGTCTTTTTGAAATCTAATTTGAAACATTTTGTCTTTGATAAGTATTAGCTTTCTTTGCTTTTACTTAACTCATTCCCTACGGTTGCGGCTTAATGCGTCCTCTGGGCGCGTCGACGGATGCATCCCGGCGCATAGCGACACACCTCTCTAATTTTTTAAGTCAAAAATAGCAATGAAATCTCGCGTCCCTTGAGACTTCCAGCAATAGCGTGATTTTAATTTAAAAACTGGAAGTTTTTATCTTGTTTCATTTTTAAACTATGTGTGCTTTAGTACGGCGCGACTATATCTAGCATGTGTTCGTCCAAGGTGCCAAAAATCGATTTGTTGGCCATTGTTCATTATTTTTTCACCGCTAATGTTGTATTTTTATTGAACCTTATTCATTTGTTGACGCATTCGTCCTTAATTCATTAACATTTATTAATATTTTAGCAGCTTTAACAGTTTTAAAATGTAAATCAATTTCAAAACGGAGTTACTTCCCTTTCTCAGGAATATAATAAATTAAGTACAGAGGTGGCACTGCCATACGGAATGAGTTAATGCTTCTTTTTTTTTTTTTAAATTAAATAGTAATAATTGTGTTGAATTGTTTCAGATTTTATCATTCATTGTCACACATATCACACGGAAATTTGAATTCCAAGCAGATGCATTTGCACGTAAAATGAACCACAGTCACCTGTTGTGCTCCGCTCTGATCAAGCTGAATGAAGACAATTTGAGTTTCCCTCTCAGTGATTGGTTGTATTCAGCATGGCATTTCTCACACCCACCACTTCTGGACAGACTGAAGGCATTGCAGGAAGGCAGTGATGACAAGAAAACTCAGTAGTCAAAGTGATGGTGAAGATCAAAAGCTTAATAATAATAACATGTTAAAGTTCAATTATTTCTTTAATTTTTAATGCTTTATATTTGTAATTTTCCTATTCTTTTTTTTTTTAATTTTTTTTTTTACTCAGTTGCAAAACGGGGAGTTTTTGTATGTTTTTTTGCAGCTCAATGACCAAACTTGTCTAGGCCCATAAGCTAGAAATTCATAAGTGACAGGCGGTAGAATTCTCAATAAGGTTTCCAGTGATATCAGACTGGATTTAAGGCAGGAAGATAATATATAAAATGACTTTATTACCAAACTACCTTGTCAAGGCAAGTAGTAGAAGCTAGGAATGGAATTTTGTTGATTAATTGTTTTGAAATGTAGATGATTTTATTATTAACATCACTAACTTTTACATGCTCTCTCAACTTTTAATATTTTTTCTTCATTTTAATTTGATTATCAGTTTTACTTTTGAGGTAACGGGTGAATTTGTGTATATAATTTTGAAATTTGACCAAAACATTTTGTTACGCATGCCTAGGTTATGATCCACCTTTTTAAAACAAGTTTTAGGGCTAGGAATTAGAAACAAATAGAAATTTTCATAAATATTTGTCTAGTTAATAGGTTATTTGTTTATTTCTTTTTATGTGCATATATTATGTTATATAAATTTAAAAAACTAAAATCAAACACTGTCCATACTCTAAAGGACTGTGCAATTCTATAGTTTCATCTGTCAGTAATTACAAGCAAAATAATGGTTAACAAGACAGTCAGAAATCTGATTTTGTGATGCTTTGAACACAGCAATATGGTACTCGGTCAATCTGGCTTATACCGTAGTTGTATCTTGACCATTGTTACTTTAAGCATATTGCTGATCACAAGTGAGGGGTTCACCGCTCCCTGGTCCTGAGTTGCTCATTTTTCTTACAACATAGCCAACTTGTTATTGTCTTCTGGTTAAATGTGAGTCACTGCTGTTTCCGAGCATGCCAGAATTTTGTTTTCAAAGTGTTTTTTTTCTTCATTTGTAATTGACATCTCAATGCATTTTTATCGACACTAAAGCTACCAAGACTCTTTGCTATTGAACCTTTAACATTAAATAAAACACTCAAAGAAATGTCTTCAAACATGTTTGTCTTTGTTCATAAATGAATGTTATAGTCCTTAAGGGAAATAAATACTTAAATCCATATTGCCTTTAATATAATAATTAATTTATTGTTATGGTCTTCTCAACTAAGTAAGTCATTTATAACATACTCGCTGCCTTAAAATGATGGACTCGGGTGGAATCTTCTTTTCTTACTGTAATGTTTAAATTAAGTACAAGTTCCATTGTTAATATGAGCCTATATCCTATCGAGTACTTATTTAACTTACTCAGACATGCCTTTGCTGCCTAATTTATCGACTTAAATATTTTTCAAGAGATATTTTAAAAGTTGTTTCTCTTTTTAAATCTGGGTTAAAGACAACCTTGTGTTTTCATCCCATTAAAAAAGGTAGTTTAGCTATGTATCTAATCAAGTAGTTTATTGATAGTTAATTTATGTTCAATATTTATTAATCTTTTACCACACTAACATTGAAATGTTAGATATAAAATAATTTATTAAACCTAAATGTGCAATATTCTTGAATATTGTTCACTATAATAAATAAATTAAGTCATTTTTAAATCTGTGTAATTTTTAATTGAGTCACTTCTCAGAAGCTTTTGTTCCTTTTCATGAGTTCCAGGCAGCGCTTCAATTTTTTGGAAAACACAAGTACATTGCATAGTAGAACCTAGTTATCAAGACACCCCAAAAATATGGACACTAAATATTTTAAGTCAATGATTTAAAAGGGCTGTGTCCCTGAAGGTTCACTGTTGTGTGGCAAACTTTTGAAATGAAAAGATAAAGACTGATTTAAAAATTATATAAAATATTTTACTTGTATTTGTATACAAGAATAGGATCATTCAAAGTTACATATGCCAACTAATCAAATACAAATAACCAATAATTTTAATAATTTGACCCAACACTACTTCTCACAGCATATAATCTTAATACATCTACCGTGTGTCAAGGAATCTCTGAAACTATTATGTTTAAAGATTAAAAGGGGTTGAAAACTACTGTTTAGGAAATGAACCTGTCATACAAAATTTAGGGGTAAAATATTTATCATATCTAAATGTTGCAACTGACATTAATTAAAGCTCACACAAAGAGAATTGTAAAAATCATTCTTTTTAATGTACAGTAATGCAATTGATATCAGTAATCATGATGATACTGAAAACAATGTGACAACAACAAACCTGACAAATTTTTAAAAAAAAACAGTATACAATATTTAAAGAATTCAAACACCATTCAGCATTCAAATCAAATTTATAAACATTCACACAATGATATTTCTCCATGCATGCCAAAATCCTTACTTGCAAAGGATAATTTGTTATTAAATGCAGACAATATAAATGGGCCTGAACACACAAGATGAATCACATATACATGGTGTCATGCACAGTGTGTCGCTCTGCCAAGTCCCTGATCAACTTATCCTTGTTAGTGGCAGGCTGCAAACAAGAATTTATTTTTTAATGAGTTCAACGAATAAATGTCCTGTCAATTCTAACCTTTAAGCTAACCTTCTCTGTATGGTATATGGATATCAATTGTCACTCCCATATAAATACTTTGTAAAAATTTGACAGCTGACATTCATCAATAACCTGATAGTGACAGATATAAATTGTTTTAACATTTTGTTGAAATAAAAAGTTTATCTAATTTTGTGATCAAACTCAAATACCAAACTGCTTCTGATAAAAACAAAATCAACAACAAGAAAGAATATTTTTTTTAAAATACACTACTTACTGCGGCTATGTCTTTGATTGGTGAGACATTAGAGACAGGCACAAAAGTTTTCACATCCATGATATTCATGTATTTGGTCTCTGTGTAGCACACATAAATAACTGCTTTTTGTTGATGAATTTGGAAAAATGTCATCACTGAATTTGAAACAGATACAAAGAAGTTAAACATTAAAACTTTCATGAAAATGCTCAAATTTAGGACATCAAAAACAGTTAAATGGTCTAAAAACCATTTATCCAACTCAACTTTGTTAATGTGTTTGATCTAATTTTCTAAATAATAAATAAATAACCTGTTTCAATTTAAAAAAATACTAAATACACTTTTATTTTAAGTTTTATTTTTAAACTGTGTATAAAATGATGCCACAAAATGAATTAAATTAACTTTGTAATGTATATTTTTCCACAAGAGAAAATTTAATAAAAACTTTCAACAAAGTTTCACTAAATATTTAACTGCAGTACTTGCCACATAAAAAACACCATTATGTGTTTTGACTTATTACACAAAGTAAAATGTGTGTGATTAAAATATGTAACAAAGAGCATACACATTGCAGGAAAGCCTGTCAGTAAATTCGGCTGCTCCAAGGTCTGACAAGCCAGAGTACCATCAAACTTATCTGTCTTTAAGGCTCTAAGGAATGGGGTCTCAAGCTCTGAGGCAGGGGTGTCACTACAATAAGTCCCTGTGCTGCTAGTTGCTAGTATTGTTACATTTGCACTTGAAAGGTTTAATTTATCAATGAACTGTAGTGAGAGAAGAAAATTTGAAACATTTGTTAAAATGGTGTGTTTATAATAAACATAACTGATCAGTAATTCAACTAACCTAAAAAAAATGTATTTAAAAGTTAACTACCGGTACCACAATCTGATTTTTAAATAGAAATATACTACTCCAAGCACCAAAGTACTATTTTAAAAATGATTTACCATATTGATAGATTAAATATTTTTATGATCCCTTGTCACTTTTATTTCATTTTTACTGCATGATTTAGCTTTTTACCTTAGATGAGCATAATTAATCAATCTTGCTAATAAGAAATTGGACACATGACATATTTTGTAAAGCTGGTAATATTTTACAAGAGATAGAGAGATTGGGATCAGTAAGTTAGATAAACAAGCTTGTTGATTAGATCTCCCCCTGAATCAATTGTTTATAGTACAGTTCATAAACAGTTCTAGTTTGCAACCAGATACTCACTAATTTAGCCCACCAAAAACTCTCCTCCGGCAGAACATCCCTGTTACACTGGCAGACTAAAACTGAAGGATCATTTAAAGACTGGTATAAAAAACAAGATTTGTCTCGAGAAGATGCCTTTAATGATGCCCAAGTGTCATCATCTTGAACACTTGGAAATATCCCACCAATCTTTTTGTAGCCCTTCTGTGTTATATAGATATCAGTGAAAGCTGAAATGAAATCATAAAAATAAGAATAGTTCTTAGTCTTGTTGCATAACATAACAGTTTCCGCTTAATAGACGTAAGAGAAAATTGTACAACTAGAGTTCCTTACAAACATTAAAGTATGAATACCTGAGGATCATTTATTTAAGCATTTAACTCTTATGTTTAAAAAAAGAATTAAAGTATGCCTTGTCATTCTCCCTTAGGTTGAACTGAGAAAATTTAGTAAAGATATATAAGAACACATTCTTTCATGAAGATTTTAAAATTTAAATACTGGATTAATTGATAAAACAAAAGGGAACACTTTTTAATATATAAAAAGTATTTTTTAGTTTATTGTTCTCCAACATACCATTTGCCTCAATGCCATATGCAATTACACAATTAGAGCATGATAATTTTTTATCCTGTGACTTTTCCAGCTCATCTTGTATTTCTTTTGACCAAAGAATAACTGGCTCACTGGGGGAATTAAAAAAATATTCTAAGCTAAATAAATAAAAATCAAGCTTAATAATTAAGGATGAATTTGTTTACTATGAATACTATTTCGTATTGGAAACTGGGGTTGGCACAGTTTTATATACATGCAAATAAGATATGATTTACTCTTGATATTTTAAACTTGTATGTATGACTATGAAAAATATGATAACTAATCAGAATTTAATTTGAACTTGATAATAAATAGGTGTATGCCTCATGTTGATATGACATACAGAGTCATAAAGAGGTGAACTAGCCATTGGCCATGCAGGGATAGCTAAATAAATTAACAACATTGTCATTACATAGATTCAAAATTTTATATTAAAAAATTTAAATGTTTAAAAATAGTGGGAATTTAATTATTTAGTATAATTGGTCTAAAATACAGTTAGCGGCAGGGCTGGTTATGTCTTTCAAAGTGTATACCGTATTTTACAGACTATAAGACACTACAGATTTCAATTTTCAGGTAATTTTTTAAAAAATTACTTAATTAATTTCGCGTATAAGACGCACCTGAATTTTGGAGGCAATTTTTCGAAAAAAAAAAGGGCGTATTATAGTCTGTAAAATACGGTAGGTCATAATCATAAAGGTTCACCTGGTCAACTACAGTCAGGCCATAGATCCGTATTCAAAAGTTTCGATTGTTAGCTCTGTAACTGTATACTGTATTTATTATTTGCTTTACTTTTTATTATAATTATTGTCAGTACCGGTAAATTTGTATTCATCCAGCTGGCAACCCTGTCTCAGAATCACCAATTATACTCTTGGACTTAACTCGCCCTACTCAGTCACAAATTTTAAGAATTTGAATTGTCATAATGATAATCATATTTCAATAATAAATTAATAAATAATTAACGAATTTGACGTCTGACTTCTTAGTCACTACTTACAACTTGGTATTGTTAAAACAAAATATTAAACTCAATATTAAATAGTCGGGTAAAAATAAATTCCGAAGTAATGAATAATTTAATATTATTACCTCAAGTTTTTCAAAAGCTCATCTTCGTCTTCATCATCGTCGACAGCTCTCGAATGGACATCCAGTACTTCTCCAAAGAAAGTGGCCATCTTGATTACATGATGAAAACAGGAAACAGCTGTAGATAGGCCCACAGTAAATCTCTCCAATCTGTTCGAGAGTTATAAAATATTGTTTTTGAAAACACAAATGAAAATAAATTCGCACTGAAACACATACATATACTTAATATGAAATTATAATATATCATACAGAAAATATTTATAAAGATTTCAACATTCAAGAACCTAGTCACGTGACTTATGTTTATGTTGTGTCACAAATCTTTTGGAAGTAAGTACATGTATACTCAAACTGCGACAAAAACAAAGACCAAGACTTCCTTTTAAACAATTATTTTGAAAATGTTTAGCACCGTTACGAGCTGGCTTGGCGTGGGTCAAAGATCCAAGGAAACAGAAGAGAACAAGGAAAATGAAGGACAAGTCCATTCAGATAGTAAAGACAGCATCAGCTCAACATCAGTCGAGACGAGTATAAGCTCCAAAGAAGGATTGACAGAAACAGAATCAGAGGATAATGAAGGGAAAGCTTCATCTTCATCTGATTCATCTCATGATGCTTCTCCATTAGAAACTTTGGAAGATGTGTCAGCTAAAGCTCTGAATACTGCAAGGGAGTTTGGAAGTAAGATTTCATTTTCAATCAATGATGCACGCAAATGTTAGAGTTCAGACTCCAGTTCTCAAGAGTCTAAAATTACTGTACTGTAACTCAGGTTACTGTTAGGGGCTGTAGTGAAGTGAATATTATAGGCCAATTGCCGGGTTAAGGTACCGGCAACTCGGGCAGTTTCCCAGGGGTTGTATGTGCTTAGGGTGTCATCATGAAGACAATGAAGACGATCTTCCGAAATAGGAAAAAGTATTACATGTAGGCCCATGGTGAAGAAAAGTAATTTTGAGTGCAAAATGTTTGTATACCATACTCATACTACATAAATTGTATGTTCGTACACAGGAAGTGGCTGCAAAAGTCACTGATGACAAAAGCAGCCTCTTCTTTGTCGGTACATCAAGTTCTTCTCTCTTTCCTACGCGCCCGTTTCTCATGACAGCAACTTCGATTTGGCTGTGACAGCATTAGGTTTGTCAGCATATTGCTTTTGGTAGACCTATTGTTCTGCAATTGTAGACCTGTCTCTGGGGAGTGGGGGACTATGAATTACCGCTCACCTAAGTCTGAGTTTGGAATAGAATTTTGAGTTGCGCAGAATGTGCATATTTAGTGCTTTTATTAATTAATAAACTCAGTGCCAACCTGCAATTTTTAAATTTTAGTTTAATAAATAGTTTATAAATAACAGATTAAAGTAAATTGATTTTAATCATGATTTGTGTAATATATTTCACTCTGTTAGTAATTAAATTATCTCTCTTTGCAATAATTTATTAATTTATTTACTATGCATACATAGATCAAAATCTTACAATGAGTTAAGATGTGATGACTGAACAGTAAAATAAGCCTGTTTGTCATCTGCCATCTCTCTTTTATATAAAATGATCAGTCCATCAGAACATTCGCTTCTTCTATTTTTTTGTTTAATGCCATTCATAATGATATACCGTAGTCGTAGTGTTTTTACAATTTTTTTAAAAGACATTTTATACTTATTTTGGCAAATTTACACAGAAAGAAAAATTTAAAATGTGATCTGTTGACTGAAACAGATGAAGCCAAAGATATATATCCTCATGGTGTAAAGCTTCTAATAGAAGCTGATCAATTCATAAAACACTAATAAGTTACAGGATGTCATGCCAAATATTTGGGTAGCATTAAGAATAATGCTTACAACACCTATTACTGTAGCCCCTGTCAATAACAGCTTTAGTAAACTAAAGCTTATAAAAAACATATTTACGATCAACCATGTCTCAAGACAGAATGAATTCTTTGGCAATTGTGTCTATTGAAAATTATATTGTAAAGAATATAAATATAGAAAGTGCAATGTAAAGATTTGCTGATCTAAAGGCTACAAAAATAAGTCATGGGTAGGCTAATTGTTCTTACTGTCCAAATACAAGTTAAGAAAAACAATATTATTTTTCATTGTTTGTTAAAAAAAACAAAACTAACCTAGGTAAAACAATCTCATTACCCAACCCCTACTTTCAATTTTTTTTATTGATTATACCTAAAAGGGGAACCAAAGTTCAACTTGCCCGGGGCGCCAGCTACTGTAAGGCCGGCCCTGTATAGGCCTATTTAAGCTTTATTACAACAGACATCCTACATTCTAACATATATTTAGGCATTGTAAAAACAGATATTGCCAGAAGCAAATATTGTTGTGTTTTTTTTTAAATTAATCTCTTAAATTATCTTTTTCATATCAATATCAATATAAAGTTGGCTCAGGGCCAATATCTCTTCACATTAAATTATTGATTTAGCCTCATTTCCCATCGCTAATTATAGTTTGTTTTTTTTTGTTTACCTTATACTTTATGATAAATTATGGTTATAATTTGTGTCAAAATATATATTTGAAAAATTATTTCTGTAATTAGTATAATGTATTTAAATGGGATAACAAATCATTGCATTTGGCCAATATTTTGAAATATCTGTTAATTTTAAAAGGAGCTTCTAAAAATTGTGACATTAATGAGGTCCAAATGAAATAATTGTTTATGGCCTACTTCTGTTAGTACCGGTATTTATAGACTTGGCACATTGTATACATTGATTGCATGATTGTTGCTGTTTGTGTTTTCTGCTTTAAGCCACTCCTTTTCAAAATAGAAAGCTTTTGAGTTCTTTCATTAATAAATAAGCGTTTTTCTTCAGACATTCTGTTCAGCTTTGGTAAAGCTGCCACAAAGACAGTGACAGATACTGCTAACAAGATAAAACATACTGTTGAGGAAAAGGTGGGTTTAACGTAAAACTCTTTTTCTGACTTAATTTATAGGGTCAGTAATTATAAACTGCACATTTTATTTCTATTTAACTTTTGATAAGTTTTTTTTTTTTAAAATTTCCTTTTTGTTAATCTTAAGATAAATCTCATTTCAAAACAAAAACAAAATTTCTGATTGCTTATTTTCAAGGTCTTGTGTTGAATCCATGTTATAATATTTTTTTATACAGAATAAGAATCGCAACATGATTTAAAGTAAATTCCATCACATCTCTAAACAGGACTAAAAACATAAGACATATGATAACAAAAAATAAAAAAGCATTATTGGTTGCTGTAACATTTCGCAAGTCATGTGATAAACAAAGACCTCAATATTTACAGCACATGTTTTTATACAATGTCTCCATATTGATTCTAGGGTTAGTGTAGACAATGAAATATTTTTCCATGCGTAACTGCATGGACAATACTTTATGTGATTTGAAATACAGGGCCCTAGCTATATGTGATCATAAAATCTGTATATGACGATACGCAGGAAAGGGGTCAAACCACAATACTTCTGTATTATTGATGTCAAACAACTTAATTAAACGCACTTGCTAATTCCTAGAAAGAGAAGACTTTTATTTAAAGTGTGTTTTGCTTAAAAAAATCTTTAAATCATGGATGCATAGAGGTTTTTTTTAGGCACGTTCCAGAATGCTTTCACATTTCTTTACAGACCATTCTGGGAGATTTTACCAGAGAACAAGACAAGTTCTTGGAAGAGAATAGGGAGAAAGTCAAACAGCAGGAAGCTGCAGTGGCTCCCTGGGTGGGTTTCAATGATGAAGATGATCTCAAGACACAGATTCTGGCTTTGTCACTGGTAATTAGCAACAATCTTGGGAGGTGTTTTAATTGATAAAAATTAATTGTGTGCAAAAGCTTTATTAAAAAACATTTGTCTAAGCAAAATAAAATGAGCATTTTTCACCACAGCGGTCAGTCGGTCAGATATTGCTCCACTTAATTGGATATTTTCTCTTTAAAATGGTCTCCTAATAATGTGATGTAATGTAATAACCTGAAAGTATCGGGACCTGCATATTTTCCAAGTAAATTATTGAAATGTGTTGTGCAATTTTAAAAATTATGTCTAGCATCACGACTTGTAAAACTAATTTTTTAAATTTAATTTTGAGCCAAGAGATTTAATTATTTTTTTTTAAATATTTTGCTCCTACTTAAGTATTTCTGTTTCAGGATAAAAGGAACTTTGTGAGAAATCCACCTGCGGGGGTTCAGTTTCAATTTGATTTCAACAGCTCTTACCCGGTGGCCTTGGCCACATTACAGGAGGATCCTAACTTACAAAAAATGAGATTTGATCTGGTTCCTAAACAGTAAGATTGCTTACAATTCTCTTCCCCCTAATATCAACTTTGCCAATAATACAATATTTGTTTTGAATCCAGGGGGCCAAAACACTAGATACCAATACACTTTTTGATCCCTTAGACTGTTAAATAATTTTAAAATGTTAACTCATTGTTAAAAAGTTATTTTTAAAAAAAATAAATTAACTTGTGCTATCAGTGTTGTTTATGATGCCAAAAATCGTGTTTAAAAGTTTTCTCAAAGTTTGATGCTCTTTAATTTTCAAAAGGTTTCCTAAAATTTAAAGATTTTTAAAAAGCTTTTTTGTGAGAGTCATTTTGAGATAATAGTTGGATTTGTGTTGTTTTTTTAAAAACAAAAACAGTTTAAAATTGAAATAAATTTCTCCAGTTGTTAATAATATTATATGTTGATTGAACAGAGTGAACGAGGAAACATTTTGGCGCAACTACTTCTATAGAGTCTCCTTGATCAGACAGTCCAGTCAGCTGACCTTATCCCTTGCACAGCAGTCAGGTGAGAGTTTAAAGATATTGGTAAAAAAACAAATGTTGCTTTTATCTATCTATTTAATTCAAATAGCTATTATATTTTTGTGATGTCTTTTGTTCATTTGCCCTATATAGAACTTTCATGAATGTAAGAAAAATATTAATTAATTTAAACAAAACCTTATCATTTAAAATAATTTTTTATAAATAAATGTATCTTAAATAGTCCAACAAAGTAAGAGGTATGTTTTTCCTAAAAAGGGCGGTAGCCGGGAAGAAGAGAAGAAGAATCACCTTTATACTTTTTTTTGTTCTTCTTTTTTTAAAAATTATTTTCAATTTATTAAGGTAAAAGAAATTAATCAGCAAATAATTATGTTCAAATATGTATCAGAACATTTTTTCAAATTATTTAAATATCAACTTTTAAAAGGTGGCATTATTTTCTTTTTTAGTTAATGTTTGAAACTTATTTATTCCATGGACAAAATAAGTTCTTAAAAAAAAAGAAAGAGTTAATTCAGAAGAAACAAAGAATTTAAAAAAAATTACATTTATGGGAACTACATACTCTCTGAGTGCTAAGTTTTGAGAGCCCATAATAAATTTGAAGTTCTCAAAACATTGCCGACCACTTTGCTTAACATGTTTTTTTTTGTTGTTTTGTTTTTTGTTTGTTTTGCATTACACTCTTCAATGACACATGCTTCATTGTTTGTTTTCTGTGTTAACGTAGCTTTCAGTGCTTTAAACTTTGTTTTTTGATTTATGTGATGGAAAGGTTATTTTTAGATAAAATGTAGAAAATGTTCAAAGTCGCTGAATATGATTTCAAGAAATATAATTGTTACACCCTTTTGGATTATTTCCTATTATTCAGTGGTTTCATGTTCGTTTGGCTTTGTATTTTGTTCTGCCCTGATTTGAGAATGGTGGTTGAAATTTAAAGGAAAAAACAGAAAATAATTTTTTATTGAAAAGAGTAATTTTCAAATAGCTTAGAAAAGTAGAAGACACAAAAATAATATTTTTTTTTACACAGCCTGACAAAGACCTGACGTTTTTGTGCCAGGGTCAGGTTTAGTAAATATATTCCCTGGCTTCAACTACCATTCTCCTCCTGAGCCCACCCACCCACATTTGTTTGTTTGTGGCTTATAGTTTTGTGTGTGTGTCGCAGGTAAAAGTTCCAGCAGCAGCTCAAGAAGGTCATCAACTGGAAGTGAGCACAAAGGTAGGTCCGGGTTTAAAGGTTCTCGTTTACTCTGCTCTACGGTTCTATTTGATGCTGTCCTATGTCCGCCAACGTGCCTCTCATTTATTTATTCCATGGACTTTGATTTTGTGACATAACGCATAATTCATATTTGAAAGTGCCGTAGGTAGAAGGGTGGGGGTTTGGAAGGGGCGGCCCACCCAGGGTGGTACCTTTTTTCTTTATATGGAGGCGCGGCATTTTCTGCCAACTGCAGTTTCTTTTCTGGAAAGGGAGTTGCGCCACTGCATTTTATACTCAAATAAATTATTTGTTTCCTTAACTTGTTGCCTTAAAATGGTTCCTATGCTCTTCGTTTTTTAACTGTAAATTTTGGTTGTATCTCTCGGGGAGGGGGGGGGGGGTTGCTTTTTGTTTCTTTTTAAATGCCAAGTTTTATTGTTTGCATTGTTATGACACATTGATTTTACTACATTTTTCAACTGCCTAGTGAAAGATGCACGATATAGACACCTTTGACACATACGTTGTTAGCCACACGCGGCTCAGCAGAAGCCTACGCAAGCAACAGCCCTGAAAAAATAATTCCACTCTTGGTCGTTACGATTTTTGAGAGACTTGAAAATTTCAGTCTCTTTGGATAATAATTAAAGGAGCGGGCCACCCGTGTAGTTTTGTTTGGAACCCATTGAATGGATTATTTCCCTTAGGTTGCAGTTTTTCATAGTGCAAGCTATGTGTTTTTTTTTCCTGGCGTAATATCTTTCAAGTCGTCACTGATTTTGTTGTTCACCACCATCGCGCTGTTTTAATTGAAAATGGGGAGGACTGTGAGCTAAAAATAATGAGCGTTTAAAAACATCCCAATATTATATGACTCGATTCAATTTTCATTGGATAATTTTGTCATTTCCGAGACCCAATTTTCATTGGATAAATTTGTCATTTCCGAGACCCAATTTTCATTGGATAATTTTGTCATTTCCGAGACCCAATTTTCATTGGATAATTTTGTCATTCCGAGACCCAATTTTCATTGGATAATTTTGTCATTTCCGAGACCCAGTTTTCATTGGATAAATTTGTCATTTCCGAGACCCAATTTTCATTGGGTAAATTTGTCATTTCCGAGACCCAGTTTTCATTGGATAAATTTGTCATTTCCGAGACCCAATTTTCATTGGATAAATTTGTCATTTCCGAGACCCAATTTTCATTGGATAATTTTGTCATTTCCGAGACCCAATTTTCATTGGATAATTTTGTCATTTCCGAGACCCAATTTTCATTGGATAATTTTGTCATTTCCGAGACCCAATTTTCATTGGATAATTTTGTCATTTCCGAGACCCAATTTTCATTGGATAAATTTGTCATTTCCGAGACCGTAACCTTGGTTTTAATGGAGACGACTCGAGTGGTTGGCAGCACGGCTCGAGTGGTTGGCAGCACGGCTCGAGTGGTTGGCAGCACGGCTCGAGTGGTTGGCAGCACGACTCGAGTGGTTGGCAGCACGGCTCGAGTGGTTGGCAGCACGGCGAGAATTTCACCTCTTTCAAAATAATGACCGGAGTGACCAATTTAATTTAACCTTGCATGAACTTTGAACGTTGAAATAATCACATCCCCACATTTGTTGACACTGGGATTCCTGCTTGGACAACCCCCCCCCCCTTTTTTTTTTTCCCTCTGAACTACTGCACCCCATCTGAATACTACTCTCAATACAGAATACAGCCGGCTGCTGTATTTTGCTGTCTACCACCTAACGACATAATTCATATTATAAGAACGATATTTCCTCATTAGAATAACTTCTTCTATTTTCGCCTGGCAGTAAAAAATTCCCCAGCGTCTGAAATAAATCTCGAAGAAAATTGCTTATCGCCCTTTTTTATCCCAACCGAGGGAACGGTAACCAATTTAGGTGTTGTTTGTAGTTATCTCCCATGGACTACCGCTGCTCCTAGTGTCCCTGAGCCTGTCCTCTGTATGACCTGCCCCGAATAGGCCTCTGAGCCGAGTATAGACTTATGTACTTTAGCTACGGTGACCTCAACTATGTAGCCCCCCCCCCCACCCTCCATATGCAAGTATCGATCCTGCTGGCTGTGGCCCCGGGCTGACCGAGATAATAGATTAATGTTATTTTATTGGATCTGTTCCCAGCATGGACAGCTGCTGGACAGAAATATATGTATGATAGAAATAACAGCTGTGGGATAGGACCAGCTCCGGTAGATGGAAACGACCAGAGATGGAGTCAAGACTAACCGACTCTACAGACATTTTCGTAGATCCAAATAGCCAAAGTAGATGGAGCTTGTGAGAACATGTGACTATACATCAATTCTAGATGGCCCTGACCCACCCAGCCAACCCCGCTGGCCTACCGGGGGTATGATGGTCACCGTCTTGACCAAAGGGAGTTAAGAAATCCCCGGGTGTCCCCCCCCCCTTTTTTTAAATTTTTCCCACTGGCATACCGGGGGTATGATGGTCACCGTCTTGACCAAAGGGAGTTAAGAAAGCCCCGGGGTGTCCCCCCCCCCCTTTTAATTATTTTTTTCGTCTTTGGCAAGCCACACCCTGAGGGGTAGGTTTGGTTCATGCTGCTAGTTTTGTGCCTGGTGTCAGCCGGGTGCTGGGGAATAGTGCGTGAGGAGAGCTTTGGTGGGGGGGGGGGACAGTTTCCTTGACCCTTTGAGCAAAGTGTTGTTTCTAAAACTTCACACGTGTATGCAAAAAAATATTTTTAAAATTAAAATATAATATAATATATATATATATATATACACACAAAATAAACACTAGACCATCTTGTTGATAAACTGTCCATCGCGTGCTTTTAATGAGATGTTGGTTTAAGATTAAATTTAGATTAACCTCGGCGACCTAGTGGCAGAATCCTGTTTGATTTTTTTTATTTTTACTTCCTTAAACTGAATGTTTTTTGTTTTGTTTTGTTTTTTAAAGTTTCAAATGAGAGAGCACACTTAGAAGTTAAAGGACAAACACATTATGTGTTGTTATCAACGTTTGTGCTTTCTCCACTGTTAATGTTATGTGTTGTGTCCACCGTCATTTGTTATGTCCACCGTCATGTGTTGTGTCCATCGTCATGTGTTGTGTACACCCTCATGTGTTATGTCCACAGTCAAGTGTTGTGTTCACCATCATGTGTTGTGTCCACCGTCATGTGTTGTGTCCACTGTCATGTGTTGTGTCCACCGTCATGTGTTGTGTCCACCGTCATGTGTTGTGTTGTTTGCACCGTTATGTATTGTGTCCACCGTCATGTGTTGTGTACACCATCATGTGTTGTGTCCACCGCAATGTGTTGTGCCCATCGTCATGTGCTGTGTTGTGTCCACCGTCATGTGTTGTGTCCACCGTTTTTGTGTTGTATTGTGTCCACTGTCATGTGTTGTGTCCACCGTCATGTGTTGTGTCCACCGTCATGTGTTGTGTCCACCGTCATGTGTTGTGTCCACCGTCATGTGTTGTGTCCACCGTCATGTGTTGTGTCCACCGTCATGTGTTGTGTCCACCGTCATGTGTTGTGCCCACCACTCTGAATTGTGTCCACCACTATGTGTTGAGTCCTCCATTTTTTTGTGTGTCCACCCGTTTGCTTATGCCCCCCCCCGGTCTATTGTTTCTTTGATTGCTATGTATCCGCCTATGTCCCCCCCCCCATCCCATACCACATCCAGGTCACTAGTTATTTTTTTATTTTCTGTATTCTCAACATGCTTGTCTACGTGTTTCTGTCACACACACGCTCCTCTTCCATTAGTTTCATACATTGTCTAAACTGGCTGTCAGCCAAAGGCTCGAGGGTTCTAACATACAAGGCTCCTTTGTTTTACACTGTATCCATACAGTATATTATTGTTTTATGTCTGCTTCTGGTGTTCACACACACACATATATATATATATCAGACCTGCCAACCCTTCCGATTTGTCGGAATTATACGGATTTTTTACCCTTCATTCCGACCTTCCGACAAACCTTATAATTTTCACCCGTCATAAAAATCCGAAAGCGACCCAAAAAATACAAAATTGTATACGACGTGAAGTGGTGCATTCCTTTATTTTTACGTAGTGACTACATGTCCGGCGACCGGACGAATACGCTCTCGAGATATTCGCCCGGCTATGACTATTATTACTGCTATATCTTTGATCATGTCACATGACCGCCGTAGCAAAGTTGCACGAGATATTTGTCCGTCAGCCTTGTCACGTGACCGCTAATATAGTCGATCAGTCAATCATCAGTCCGGTCGCCGGACGTGCAGACAGTGATGACGCTGCCTTGTTTTTATCGAAGCGAGCCGCGATCTCCAAATCACTTTTCAATCATCATTTGATCCGATCGCGATTCATCCTTTTTACAAAGCTAAAAAAAAAATTCAGTTTTTGTTTTGACTTTTTGTTTGTTTTGTTTAAAAGTTTTTCTTAATTAAATTTAAATGGAAAAAAAATCGATTGAAAGTGATGGGTACAATGATATTAAGAAACATATTTTAACAAACAAACAAAAAACCAACAAAAAAAGTTATACAACTGCAGCTAAAAGTTCAGTGAATCTACGACATCCATGTCTAATTTCTTTGCCAAGTTTAATTGACCAGCTCTCTTTTTGAAGGAAATATTTCTCCAGCCAACTCCGATCGTTTTAATGCCAGAGTCAAAGAAATGTTTCCACACTCGCAGATTGCTAGAAGATTGTGAAGAAAGATTACAATGAAACAAGGGCAAGCATGAAAGTTTATCTTTCTAACATGCTTGTATCTAAAATCAGTTGCAATGGTAGTTTCCAGTTGTCCAAAGAGCTGTTGGACAAATGCAAAAAGGCCACTAGGGATAGGCAGGAAAACTGAACTCTTAGTCTTAGCAGCCTGTGGACAGATGTAAATAAAAGGGATCTTCTGTACTGCACTGTATAAATCTGTATATTTTCTCATGTTCTTTGGACTCTTCAAAGACAATGGAGGTAAATTTATATTTCTTTCTTTATTTAAAAGGCTAGTGCATTAGTTTACAGATCTTAAACCAAAGCCCCCCCCCCCGGTCGGCGGGTGGCCCGACTTCCCCCCGCATGCTCCACCCCTACAGATTTTTTTTCTTGGCAGGTTGGCAGGTCTGATACATATCTGTGCATAGATAATGCGGTAAAGATTTTTAATAAAAATCTTTTTTTTTTTTTATTTTTTTTTTTTGCTTGTTATTCCTTTACTGATTTCTCCACGCCAGTTATGGCTTCAGGCAGGAAACGAGCACACAGTAATGTGTACAGGCAGACATGTGTTAACGAAGTGCCACCCTGGTGTGATGATGATGGGTAAAATGGTTGGGGGGGGGTGCACCATTATGTGACAACCACAATGATGTAGTCATAAACACATTATAGGGGGAAAAGGGATCTGACCATGGGGCTCTATGTGAAGTGACATTAATGACATAGGTCTACATCCACCCTGCACACCTTTAGTGAGGAAAGGTCCACCCTGCACACCTTTAGTGAGGAAAGGTCCACCCTGCACACCTTTAGTGAGGAAAGGTCCACCCTGCACACCTTTAGTGGGGAAAGGTCCACCCTGCACACCTGTAGTTAAGTATGGTCCACCCTGCACATCTATAGTTAGGTAAGGTCCACCCTGCACATCTGTAGTTAGGTAAGGTCCACCCTGCACACCTGTAGTTAGGTAAGGTCCACCCTGCACACCTGTACTCAGGAAGGTCCACCCTGCACACCTGTAGTTAGGAAAGGTCCAGCCTGCACACCTGTAGTTAGTTAAGGTCCACCCTGCACATCTGTAGTTAGGTAAGGTCCACCCTGCACACCTGTACTCAGGAAGGTCCACCCTACACACCTGTAATCAGAAGGTCCACCCTGTACACCTTTATTAAGAATTTGCTACAACAGGACCGGCTGGTGATGCCAGCCATTGATCAGATGTCATTTTCTTGTTTAGCGTTTGTTGGACACGCAACACTGGCACAATGGGGAGCGGGTAGCTAAAGTCAGCATCGACCAACAGAGAAGGCGAAGTGTGTGTGTATTTGTATGGGTAGAGGATGGCTTTGTATGGGTCAACCTCTTCTGACCTTTGAACTCAATTGAGAGTTAAATCGGCAAGGACTGTCTTAATTTGGTTTTAATTGTCAGTGACAACGGGAAGGCGCGGTGACTCTTGTTCTTCTGAATGCTGAGAATGAGTTAATGTCGCCTTGATTGCACTAATAACGCCCGCCATTTGTAAAGTGCGCCACGTGTAGAGTGCGTTGTTGTCGCAATTGAACTGTCGCCTGCTGTGGGCCAAGGACCATGCCCGAGGGCGACATTTTTTTTAGGGGTGGGGGGGGGGGGAAGGATGTAATTGTTCGACTCTGTCTGTCTCTCTGTAAAGTGCAGGCAGCCATTGACATGGACCTGAATTAAACACGCAACCTAACACTGCTATTTATTCAAACCACCATTTGAGGCCTAGCGATCAGCTCTTCCGGGGGGAGGGCCCGTTGCCAGCGTCTTCTGTTCTAACAGATGAAATACGCGATACTATTGCGTTCGGCTTCTCACTTGGATCAATTTTTTGTCGTTCTTGTGACAATCAAGGGTTCCACGTCTATACATTATATTGAAGTATTTTTAGAACTTTTTGAGTTAAGACATGAAAACCACCAAATCTTTCCTATTGAAAAGTAATGAGAAAACACACGGGGAGCGGGAAAACCAGAAGAAATGATGTTGCGCGCCGTTACAAGGTATAACAATAATTAATGGAATCGGATGTTTAAAAAAAAAAAATTTTTTTTTACATGTGGCTCCTTAACAAAGAGTACATGACATGAGGACGATACCATTTGAATAAGTATAATAAAGAAAGAACGATAATCCAACTGGTGCTGGCTACAAGCGACTGTTTATTTATAGTAACAATTCTGATGTAAAGGTACACACTTACATCACGTGACTGCGTATAATAAGAGAAAAGTAAACATATTAATACAGAGAGAGAGAGAGAGAGAGAAGGGGAAAGAGAGAAACGTGTAATTCTCGTAGGTCCTTTATGTATTTGGTTTGTATTTGGTATGTCTTTGGTGGACCGTCGTATCATTGTCCAAAAAAAAAAGGGGGGGGGGCGTCCTAGAACCTTCAGTGCGTAGGGCTGGCGAGAATTATCCACATCTCTGCAAGAAAAAAAACGTTTGAGTGACTTCAATGGAAGCCGTGGGTTGGAACGATTGGACCCCCCTCCACCCCACCCCCAAGTACCGGTTCATTACTGTTGGCAGTTATTAAAACAAAGCTTCGGCTCTTCACGGAGGTCTTCAAAGAAGATAATACAACGACATTTTGATAGTTCGGCTAAGAAGCATTCTACAGCCCAAAAAAAGCAACAAAAAACCGTTTCCGTAAATTTGATCGAAAGAAATTTCGTCGACGGAAAATTGATCGACGGAAATTTGATCGAACGGAAATTTGGTCGAATCGTTTTTTTTTTAAGCTTATACGTTAAAATTTTGCGTCAAATTTCAATTTTGAAAGCATTATTTTGTTTTACTATATAGTATAGTGCGTTCAAAAATAAATTGGACGAACATTTTAGCGTCTGGACTGAAAAAAAAATATTCGACCAAACTTCCGTTCGAACAAATTTCCGTCGATCAGTTTTCCGTCGATGAAATTTCTTTCGATCAAATTTCCGGTAACTCAACCAACACCAGGACAGACACACTTAGCTAACATTTAAGCGAAACGGGCGGCGGCGAAGTGGCGTCGGGGTGAGGGCGGCGGCGAAGTGGCGTCGGGGTGAGGGCGGCGGCGAAGTGGCGTCGGGGTGAGGGCGGCGGCGAAGGGGCGTCGGGGTGATGGCGGCGGCGTTTGATCACTTCGATCTTTTTCTTTTGCACGTTAACTGCACCGGGGGGGGGGGGTAGGTTTTGAAATGGGGAGAAGAAGGGAAAGTAAAAAAAGCCAACATATAAAGCATGCGTCGTGAGCACTGATCTATGTTCCCATCACCTCTGTTCCCATCACCTCTGTTCCCATCATCTCTGTTCCCATCATCTCTTTTTCCATCATCTATGTTTCCATCATCTCTGTTCCCATCACTTCTGTTCCCATCATCTCTGTTCCCATCATCTTTTCCCATCATCTCTGTTCCCATCATCTCTGTTCCCCATCATCTCTGTTCCCATTATCTCTTTTCCCATCACCTATGTTCCCATCATCTCTGTTCCCATCATCCCTGTTCCCATCATCCCTGTTCCCATCACCTCTGTTCCCATCACGTCCACCGACAACATGAACCGTTCGAGCGTAACAACGCGTTTACGCTGTTGCGTGTGATCAGGTACGTGTATGAGGTAATCGAATACAAGGAGACACAACCGGCATGTGTGCCTGGATTGTGACAGCACTTCATTTTCTGCTTGTTTTCATCCATCAATTTTTTTTCCTTTTCCACTTTTTTGTTTTTTTTACACCCGACCCTAATAATATTGTTTTAATAAATAGTGACACCCCCCGCCCACATAGACCCCCCACCCCAATTGTTTTAAATAAATAGTAAAACTAAAACCCCAATAGACCCCATCCTGTTTTAATAAATAGTGACCCCCCCCCCCCCAATTTTAGCATATATAAGTTTGCAGTTCATGACAACTTTCTCTCTACCTTTGTTACCGTATTTTCTCTTAAATCTCCCGGGGGCCCCCCCACCCACCCACCCACCCCCACAAACGCCGGGAATAGATCAGACTCTGTATTTTAAGAAGGTTTGTCGAATTTTCTCATTCAGTTTACACCTTTCTTGAACACACAACTTTATCTTGACCTTTTAAGGCAGTGGTTCTCAACCCTTCTAATGCCGCGACCATTTAATACAGTTTCTCATGTTGTGGCGACCCCCAGCCACAAAATTTTTTGCGCTGCTACTTCATAACTGTAAAATATGAGTTCTCCGATGGTCTTAGGCGACCCCTGGTAAAAGGTTCATTCGACCCCTAAAGGGGTCGCGACCCACAGGTTGAGAACCGCGGCTTTAAGGCAACACACTTTCCAATTAACGCTTAACACCCTACTGAGTTTTCCGACCACTGTCTATTTTGACTACTGAGTTTTCCGACCACTGTGTCTTTTGACCACTGAGTTTGTCGACCTCTGTCTCTTTTGACCACTGAGTTTTCCGACCTCTGTCTCTTTTGACTGCTGAGTTTGCCGACCACTGTCTCTTTTGACTAATGAGTTTTCCGACCACTGTCTCCTTTGACCACTGAGTTTTCCGACCTCTGTCTCTTTTGACTGCTGAGTTTGCCGACCACCGTCTCTTTTGACTGCTGAGTTTTCCGACCACTGTCTCTTTTGACCACTGAGTTTGCCGACCACCGTCTCTTTTGACTAATGAGTTTTCCGACCACTGTCTCTTTTGACTGCTGAGTTTTCCGACCTCTGTCTCTTTTGACTAATGAGTTTTCCGACCACTGTCTCTTTTGACTTCAGAGTTTGTCGACCACTGTCTCTTTTGACTAATGAGTTTTCCGACCACTGTCTCTTTTGACTTCAGAGTTTGTCGACCACTGTCTCTTTTGACTACTGAGTTTGCCGACCACTGTCTCTTTTGACTGAGTTTTCCGACCACTGTCTCTTTTGACTAATGAGTTTGCCGACCACTGTCTCTTTTGACTTCAGAGTTTGTCGACTACTGTCTCTTTTGACTAATGAGTTTGCCGACCACTTTTGACTGCTGAGTTTTCCGACCACTGTCTCTTTTGACTACTGAGCTTTCCGACCACTGTCTCTTTTTACTAATGAGCTTGCCGACCACTGTCTCTTTTGACTAATGAGTTTTCCGACCACTGTCTCTTTTGACCACTGAGTTTGCCGACCTCTGTCTCTTTTGACTAATGAGTTTGTCGACCACTGTCTCTTTTGACTACTGAGCTTTCCGACCACTGCGTTACGTGAGCCATCATTTGTTTGGATTGTCAAGGTGTTATGAAAATAATGTCTATCGCCAAGTAAAAAAAAAAACCAACAACAAAAACACACAAAGAAACTCTTCCGCAATGTTTTAAATTTCACCATCACTACGGCCATGACCTTATTTTTTCGGTCATATCATCAGTTTTGTTGATCATGTCAGCCACAGCCGGAGACCAATTATAAAGTGCCAGAGTAAGCGAATCTTATAAATGAACAGCCTCCACCCCACCCCCACCCCCGGGGCCGGCTCCCAACGCGGTCATGTCTGTCATGCCGTTTTGTGGTGTTGTGAATTATTTTTATGTTCTTTTTAAAATTTGCTTATATTTACCCACAGCCAACAAGGCCCGCGGTGTGTGTTTTGATCAAATTAGCACAGCAACGCCTTGCGCCCCCCCCCCCCCTTTTTTTCCCCCCGGGTTTTCGTGTAAATATGTGTAAAAATGACCTTCTATTATTTCTACAGGTAAATGATAAGTTCTATCTTTCTTGGGAAATAGAGTTCATCGAAAGTAAGTTCTTCTCATGGCCGCGCCAAAGAGAAAAAGGAAAAAAAAAAGGGGGGGGGGGGGGGATTACGAGCTTTTTAAGTCTTTCATCGCCCCAACGCTGCTGCGCCTTACAATTAACTAATTATAAGAGGGCTGGACAGCGATAAAACCTCGACTTCGAGACGCAACAATGTGTGGATATAAACACAAAATATACACGACAAGCTTTAACTACGTTTACGCGATACAGAAATTGAAACGTTTCGGCCAAACGCCTTCATATCAATACAACAACAACAAAACATTAGTTTTAACTTTGAAATACATTGACATGTCCCACCTTTAGTTAAAATGAAAACAAAAGAGTAAGAATGGGTGCAAATGTTTGTCCCACTCCCCCTTCGAAACGTTTGAACCGAGACTTGTATATTGTGGAATCATGATTAAAGCTTTACAAAAACAGTTTTGTTTATTGACACAACTTGTGTTACTGTGCCTACAGCGCGCGGTCGTCTTGCAATTATTTCGCTCACCTCAAAGCCGACTCGATCAACTAGTTATTCCAGATTTACCAACGTTGGAAAGAAGGTGTTTGTTTGGTGTTTTGTGTGTGTGTGGGGGGGGGGGGGTTGTCATAAATAAGAAATTATCGTTGGACGAACATACTTTCAATCAATTCGCTTTTCAAATTAAAAAATGAATTTTTTTATTTTTTTAAAAATATCTTAAAAAACTTGTTTTCGGTGAGTTTCATGTGTAGGAACGTGCACTGGAATCGATTCAACATTGTATGCAGTTTGACACACCTCCTGGGATGATCCATTCGCCAAAGTTCAAGGCATCGTCTAATACAGTGTTTCTCAAAGTGTGGTACGCGTACGGGAAGAGTTTGGTCGGGGGGGTGGTAAATATATTTTTTGATTGTTAATTAAAGTATATGCATTTTTTTATAACGTGGCGTACTCAGTGTTACGAAAATTACAGACAGGGGTACACAGATGTCGAAAGTATGGGAAACACTGCAATGGTCTGATAAGTCGATGACATGACAGTCAAGGTTAATAAAAAATAAAAGACGTGGACGAGGCTGGAATGTAAAACAGAAGGAAAGTCACCGAACGCGCTCTTACATTTCCCCAGTATCGCGATAAGGAGATAAAGTATATATATTATAAATATATCTCTCTCTCTCTCGTGCGGCCGTTGGCGTGAGGGGGGAGGGGGGCGCGTAAAAAAGATCACGACGGTCTTTACGACGGGTCGATCACATTCGTTTAGTGGGGAGAAAATAAAATTGATTTGTAGAATCGTGAAATCAAAATAATCCTAAAATGAGACCTGCCGTTGACGTGGGCTTATCTGGCCCGAAAAGAGACTGAAGTTTTTTATTTATTTTTATTTTAAAAAAAAGTGAACCAACATACACTAGCAGCGCTCTCCCCCCCCCCCCCCCCCCCCCCCAAAAAAAAAAAACAACAACATTTGTTATACTCTTGTGCAAAGATTTGCTGGTTTATCGTGTTGACTCTTGACGCGTGTAACATTTCTATGGCGTATGTCTAACCTGAAAGGCTCAATCCCTTTCACCCCCCCCACCACTCACTTTGGGCGTACTTTTTAATCAAGTTTTTACATATATACCGCGCGATCTTTATTTCTTAAATTGACAACTTGCTAGCTACCTTCCGTATACTATTCCCTGTTACGGCAACACCACCCTTTCCTACCCACCCCCTCATGTCATGTAGAGCCTTGTAGTGATTGGGGGGGGGGAACAAATCTTTTTTTTTTTATTTTTTTTTTTACTCCACTGGTTTGCATCGATTACTAGAGAGACGCAGTAATCGGCGTCCCGATTGGAGGTAGCTGACGGTGAGCGGTGTATTAAAGGGCTGCGCTGACAGGTTGTCCTGACCTCAGATGATCGCTGGTTCAAATTGGGTCACATCGGCCCTTGGTCGTGTAATTGGGTCAAGGCAATCGTTTTTTTTTTTCCCCTTCTTTTTATTTAGAGAAAACATCACGTGACTTAAAACAAAAAAAACTAAAAATAAATAAAAGCACACGTTTTATTCTTTGCTGTTCTCCTTCACTTGCCGACAAATAGATGAGATTCTCATATCTCAAGTTGTTGTACCCTTCATTATAACTTAGTCTCCTATTTAGCCACTCATCTCACAACAAAACTTAAGTGCAACGCATATTTTTTGCGCATTCTTTTTTCTTTCATATTTGACGAGCCACTTTGGTTGTTTGAAAATTTAGCTAATTGTAATGTTTGGTTTAAAAAAAAAAAAGCTTAGCGCGCCCATGAAGTCAATGAACGTTGCCAATCGCAAAGACATGCTCGCAGCGGCACCGCTAATTTCATCCCGCTTTTGGGGGGGGGGGGGGGTCACGATCGATGCAAAGCAATTGTGAGAGATCATATTTCCACGATTGAATTATCCGTATCATAATAATCGTGTCACGTAACACTTCTTACTTGCAGCAATGCAAACGTATGCACGTGTGTCCAACATTGCGTTTGTCAAGTCATACGATTTCATTGTATTTCATGGGCGCCACACGCATTCATAGAGATTTAACAATTCTGAAGGGTTTTTTTTTTGTTGTTGTTGTTGTTTGGTTGTTGTTGTTTTGTTTGTTTGTTTGGTTTTGGGGGGGGGGGGCATTTATTTTATACGTTTTAAACGAAACAAGTGGTTGGAGAAATTTTTAATTGTTTTGTTGTTGTTTTTTTGAGTGTTTTTTTTTTTAAAATTGTTTTATGTTAAAAGGAAATCAGACTCTTATTGTTTTGAAAATAAAACTTAGGCGAGATATAAGGGTCGGAAATACGAAATAAAAGTAACCGCTGATGTCCCATATTTCATGCTAGGGCACCATAACAAAGTGGGCTTCTAAGATTATGGGGGTAAGGGGGCAGTGTTTTATAGTTTTATTTGACTGGGTGGTTGGGGAGGTTTATAAGCTGTACAGTTTACGGCTTGGCTGGGTTAAGAAGGGAGGGGGATAGGGGGTGGGGTTTGGGGTGGCGTACAGGGTAAGGATGGTGTGGGGGGAAGGGGTGATGTGGAGGGTAAGGGTGATGTGGGGGAAGGGGTGGCGTATAGGGTAAGGGTGATGTGGGGGGTAAGGGTGGTGTGGAGAGAAAGGTGACGTGGAGGGTACGGTTGGTGTAGGTGGTAGGGGTGATGTAGAGTGAAAGTGGTGATGTAGAGGGTAAGTGGTGATGTAGAGGGTAAGGGTAATGTAGATGGTAGGGGTGATGTAGAGGGAAAGGTGACGTAGAGGGTACGGTTGTGGTAGGGGTGATTAGAGGGGAAGGGTGGTGTACAGGGTAAGGCTGGTGTATAAGGAAGGTGATGAATGTGGTAGGGGTGGTTTACGGGCTTTGCAAACAGCAAATAGTCTGACAGCATTACGTCACTTATGCAATGAAACAGCTTTTAAATTCAATAGAGGGGAAATAATTTAGACTTCCAATTGATGTGCATTATCTTTCCATTTAAAAAAAAAAAGTATTTCCGGGTTTGAAATACAGCTATCATTTTATCAAGCTATTATGTTTATCATCGAAATTCTACTGCAAGGCTGCCGATAGGACATAGGGATTTTGACTCTAAATTATTGTGGAAATACACGTCCCATGGTTTACGATTTTAATGGTGTAGATGTCGTTCGGCCCTTTGCGTGTGTGCGTGTGTGTGTGTCTACAATCGTACGTTGACCCCCAAAAATACACAAATTGACAAAAATAAAATAAAAATAAATAAAACATTCTTCCACTTTTAGAAGTCCTGGTTGCGCCCATGCCTGAATATTTGTGTCCTCGGCATTCTTGTAAACTTCGCCGACGATCGCGTTTACGCCCCTGCGAGTCCACTGTTTCTTTGTCTGTGCGTCATCTGCTGTTCGGCCTTGAACGTTCAGCCCAGTACGCCATTGCGCCACGTCCGGGGTTCTCACGTTTTACAATACATGGGCTCTGGTCTGGTTAGAAAAAGAAATGAATTTTTTTTTTTAAATGCACTTGAAAAATGTTTTCAATGAAACAAATGTTTGCAGAATTGTTTACTAAAATTCACATTCAACTAATACCATAAGGTTTAGTAAATGTATTAGCTGAGCACATGTGGATTGAAACAATGGATTTCATTTCATGGCAAGTAAACAAGACGTAAACTTGATACGATTAAAAGATCGGAAAGAGTTGGTAAGCGCTAAGAGAAGACTGCAAGAGACCGTAAGGTGTAGGAAGATAGTGCTGATGGTCTTAAACTGTGAGTTTAAGAAGGCAAAGAAGGAGATGGAAATGCAGTAAGGTCTCGAGAATCCAGACCAGGCCCGTGCGAAGGGGGCGGCTCTCGCCCCGGGCGCCAACATCAGAGGTCGCGAAATTCGTCGTTGGGTAGGACCTGTACGGTGAATTCAGCGATATAATGTCATGTACTGCACAACAACAAGGGGCGAAAAATTGGGTTATTACTAGACCGCCACGAACGGCATTTTTGCCACTAAATGGATGGGTGCTAAATTCAGGCTTCGCCCCGGGCGCCGCTTTCCCTCAGCACAGCCCTGATCCGGACTATTCGGGATTTCACACCGTCCTCGTCTTGATTATTGACTTATTCGGATTTTAGACTCCATAAATAAACATGCGTTGTAAATACGGGTTGAGTGGGGGGGGGGGGGGGGTTGTTGCCCCCCACCCCACCCATCACAGTATACCACGTGACTTAGAAAGGTTACTGTCATGGCGGCGCCCTTGACCTGTTTAATATCATGTTTGGAGATGTGAAGGCGTCCACTCTACATCACGCTGCTACTCTCGCTCCGCAGAATTGTATTTTTATTGTCTTTCGTTGTTTTTGTTTTTTTAAATATTAATATTAGGAAATCCGGCTAATCGACGTCCAGATTATCGACATCTTGCTGCAGTTGTTAAATCATGCGTTGTATTCGTCTGATAACTGGAGAGTGGATGATTAACAACTAAAAGGGGGGGGGGAGGGAGGGGGGGGTAAAGGTGTGTCTATGCTTGCCTCTTTCAAACCTGGATTATAATCCCTGCTTTTTGGGAATAAAAGTAGGGTGGGGTTTCATTCCCGTGAAAAGCAATATATTTAAGCTAGATATAGCTCGCCAAACGTTGGCGACAGCAATGCGTGAACTTCCCATCTACTAAAGTTACTTGACAAAATATGAACTCAAGTAACGCACATTTAAGAATCCCAATTTTAGCCCCCCCCCCCCCCCCAATGTTACGTCACTGCACACTTTTTATTTCACGCCCATGAACTATATTAATATATTCTGATGTCCCAACCGCTTTTAAACCGAATATTGTTTACACCATGCTTAAATTGAGACAATTTCATTTTCCGAAATAAAATATTACGCAACAAACGCAGTTGCCTTGGTTGTTTTTTTTTTTATCATTTAGCGTAGTTATCGGGAATTATATTTCGCGCGCTTTTGAACTCATTATTGAACCATACTTTCTTTCAAACATATAGAATTATTTGTAATTTACTCTCAAACACCTGCACATAATAAACATCTTGTTTGTTGTTGTTGGTTTTCTTTGTGTTTTTTGTTTTTTAATTTACAACTTTTTAAAACAATGATTGATTTTTGAAAATAATTCCATTCCATTGTAAACACGCGAAGCCTTGGTATTAAATGTGGCTTTTATTTTTAGCTCCACGCGGGAAATATCCTTGAACGGGGGGGGGGGGGACGGGGGGGGACTCTCGCCACTCGGGTGGCCGAATAATTACAGGGCGTCCTCATTGCTACCTCGGTGCGAATGGAGATGTTGCAGGATTATGTGCCTTGTGGCGGAAATAGAATTAGGGGTAATCAGAGAAATCTCGGAAAGTCCCTGGGGGCAATAGAGTCGTCGTCCCCCGCCCAACCCCCCCCCCCTTTTTTTTTTCACACACACACACACATTACCAAGGTCTAAACAAAAGTGATGAAATATGGTTCACAAGGGGAGCGGTGCTCAAACTAAAAAGATATCTTATGTGTCTATTTGTAAACACTTTATTTATTATATATTTTACGTCCAATCCGTTCAGTTTATTCTCGTAGTTACGAAAAAAAATGGGCGGGCTTATGTTGTTTTTTTTTTTTGTTTTTTTAATCACACTTCTCAAAACGACTGCATCGAAATTTAATTGAGAAATAATGTCATTGCATTTTTACCAGACACAAGGCTCTTTGTCCTTCTATGACAGCGTTGCTCAACCTGTGGGAGGGGTCGCCTAAGACCATCTGAAAACACATACACTCTACAGTTACAAAAAAAGCAACGAAAATAATTTTGGGGAGGAGGGGGGGTCGCCACAACATGAGGAACTGCATGAAAGGGTCGCGGTGTTAGGAAGGTTGAGATCCACTGTTCTATCGGGAGACTAGCGTCTACAAGTTCATGTATTTTCTTATAAATCTTAAAGGAAACATGGTGGTTAAACTTGGGGGAAAAAAGGTGGGGTGGCTCATTTTAGAATTCCAGTACCGGGTAAGTTTGCTGTACTAAAACAGGCCTGCACAACTCAAAATGTCAGGCGTGTCGTAATACTTAATGAAAAAGGTGTCCGGGCCGAAAGAGAATATAGGAGGGGGGAAGGGAGCTAATAAAAAATAATAATAAATAATATTTCGTTACTTCACGGGCCGCCAAGTGGGTGCTCGCGGGCCGCATACAGCCCGCCCGTCGTATGAAGTGCAGGCCTGTGCTAAAATAATGACGCATAAGATAAAGTATTGAAATAGCCCCGATAACCTCCGCCACCCCCAATCTCCACCACCCCAACCTCCACCACCCCCAACCACCGCCACCCCCAACCTCCACCACCCCAACCACCGCCACCCCCAACCTCCACCACCCCAAACTCTACCACCCCAACCTCCGCCACCCCCAACCTCCACCACCCCCCAACCTCCGCCTCACCAAACCTCCGCCACACCCAACCTCCACCACCCCCAACCTCCACCACCCCCAACCTCCGCCACCCCCAAACTCTGATTGGACCGCGTGACTGGCGTCGGGAAACGCGTTGATCTGGTCTTGAAGGGGTCATCGTGGCATCGGACGGTCATCCTGTGTGCAGCTGTGAGCTATAGTAGATCTTCCGCTGTTATTTCAAAGCTTTTTTACAATTACATTCTACATTGCACCAACGGTCATCCCGTCACTCGCAGCTTGACCATCTTTTCGATCTTGCGCGTCGCCTCTTGTTGGTAACGTTATGACCTTTCTAAACAAAAAGCGACGCGCCGTATGTGAATTTTGGCCTCGTGTATTATTTGACGGGTGTGTCTATTCTTCATTTATTTTCAAACTCCATTTTGATGACGAAAATTTCACTTGCCATATGCCCCCTATCTCCCTCCCTCCCTATGACGAAAATTTCACTTGCCACTATGCCCTTTATCTCCCTCCCTCCCTCTGTCCCTCCCTCTCTCTCTCCCTCTCTCTCTCTCTCTCTCTCCCTCCCTCTCTCTTTCTCCTTCCCACTCCCTCTCTCTCTCTCCCTCCCTCTCTCTCTCTCTCCCTCCCTCCCTCTCTCCCTCCCTCTCTCTCTCCCTCTCTCTCTCCCTCCCTCTCCCTCCCTATCTCTCCCTCCCTATCTCTCCCTCCCTATCTCTCCCTCCCTATCTCTCCCTCCCTATCTCTCCCTCCCCCTCCCTCCCCCTATTTTAATATGGTATCGCCCACAACCCCCGACCTCTGTTTAAATCCTCCTATAAATACTATCCGCCATGACAGCTGCACAACTCATATCAAAACGTGCCTACAGATATCACGTGCACATCACTAGTGTGTTATTGATTTATACACAGAGACCAAATATCACTCTCTAGGGCAACAACGTTAAAAAATGCCAGTGACGGATACATTTATCGAGGCGAGTGAGATACCTCGAACTGATACAGCGGTTCTCAACCAGTGGGTCGCCTAAGTTAAGCGGAAAATACATATTTATGAATTAGCAACGAAAATACGTTTACGGTTGGGGGTCTCCACAATACGGGGAACTGTATTAAAGGGTGTAGGCATTTGAAAAGTTGAGAACCACTGCTTTAATACCATTAGTTATTAAATAAGATTTGGGTTTCTGTTGTTTTTGGTGGTGTTGCTTTTTATTAAAGGATAACCTTCCAATTTATATCATTGGCGCCCCCCCCTCCACCGTCCCCCCTCTCCCCCCCCCCCCAAAAAAAAAAATAATTGGTGTTTTTTTTTCACCCGCCTCAATGTTTTGTTGTTTCCGGGATACGCCTCTGGCTGTGTATGCAATGATTTGATTTATTGTTGATCTGCTGCAACGGTTGGGTTGAAGAGCGATAACTTGTCGGATAGGAACTTGTGCGGGCAACAGTAGGGCTGGTAGTATGGTAGGGCTGGTAGTATGGTAGGGCTGGTAGTATGGTAGGGCTGGTAGTATGGTAGGGCTGGTAGTATGGTAGGGCTGGTAGTATGGTAGGGCTGGTAGTATGGTAGGGCTGGTAGTATGGTAGGGCTGGTAGTATGGTAGGGCTGGTAGTATGGTAGGGCTGCGGTAGTATGGTAGGGCTGGTAGTATGGTAGGGCTGGTAGTATGGTAGGGCTGGTAGTATGGTAGGGCTGCGGTAGTATGGTAGGGCTGGTAGTATGGTAGGGCTGGTAGTATGGTAGGGCTGGTAGTATGGTAGGGCTGGTAGTATGGTAGGGCTGCGGTAGTATGGTAGGGCTGGTAGTATGGTAGGGCTGGTAGTATGGTAGGGCTGCGGTAGTATGGTAGGGCTGCGGTAGTATGGTAGGGCTGGTAGTATGGTAGGGCTGGTAGTATGGTAGGGCTGTAGTATGGTAGGGCTGTAGTATGGTAGGGCTGGTAGTATGGTAGGGCTGGTAGTATGGTAGGGCTGGTAGTATGGTAGGGCTGGTAGTATGGTATGGCTGGTAGTATGGTAGGGCTGGTAGTATGGTAGGGCTGGTAGTATGGTAGGGCTGGTAGTATGGTAGGGCTGGTAGTATGGTAGGGCTGGTAGTATGGTAGGGCTGGTAGTATGATAGGGCTGGTGGTATGGTAGGGCTGGTAGTATGGTAGGGCTGGTAGTATGGTAGGGCTGGTGGTATGGTAGGGCTGGTAGTATGGTAGGGCTGGTAGTATGGTAGGGCTGGTAGTATGGTAGGGCTGGTAGTATGGTAGGGCTGGTAGTATGGTAGGGCTGGTAGTATGGTAGGGCTGGTAGTATGGTAGGGCTGGTAGTATGGTAGGGCTGGTAGTATGGTAGGGCTGCGGTAGTATGGTAGGGCTGGTAGTATGGTAGGGCTGGTAGTATGGTAGGGCTGCGGTAGTATGGTAGGGCTGCGGTAGTATGGTAGGGCTGGTAGTATGGTAGGGCTGGTAGTATGGTAGGGCTGTAGTATGGTAGGGCTGTAGTATGGTAGGGCTGGTAGTATGGTAGGGCTGTAGTATGGTAGGGCTGGTAGTATGGTAGGGCTGGTAGTATGGTAGGGCTGCGGTAGTATGGTAGGGCTGGTAGTATGGTAGGGCTGGTAGTATGGTAGGGCTGTAGTATGGTAGGGCTGGTAGTATGGTAGGGCTGGTAGTATGGTAGGGCTGCGGTAGTATGGTAGGGCTGGTAGTATGGTAGGGCTGGTAGTATGGTAGGGCTGCGGTAGTATGGTAGGGCTGCGGTAGTATGGTAGGGCTGGTAGTATGGTAGGGCTGGTAGTATGGTAGGGCTGTAGTATGGTAGGGCTGTAGTATGGTAGGGCTGGTAGTATGGTAGGGCTGTAGTATGGTAGGGCTGGTAGTATGGTAGGGCTGGTAGTATGGTAGGGCTGCGGTAGTATGGTAGGGCTGGTAGTATGGTAGGGCTGGTAGTATGGTAGGGCTGTAGTATGGTAGGGCTGGTAGTATGGTAGGGCTGGTAGTATGGTAGGGCTGGTAGTATGGTAGGGCTGGTAGTATGATAGGGCTGGTAGTATGGTAGGGCTGGTAGTATGGTAGGGCTGGTAGTATGGTAGGGCTGGTAGTAAGTTAGGGCTGGTAGTATGGTAGGGCTGGTAGTATGGTAGGGCTGGTAGTATGGTAGTGCTGGTGGTATGGTAGGGCTGGTAGTATGGTAGGGCTGGTAGTATGGTAGTGCTGGTGGTATGGTAGGGCTGGTGGTATGGTAGGGCTGGTAGTATGGTAGGGCTGGTATTATGGTAGGGCTGCGGTACTATGGTAGGGCTGGTAGTATGGTAGGGCTGGTAGTATGGTAGGGCTGGTAGTATGGTAGGGCTGCGGTAGTATGGTAGGGCTGCGGTAGTAAGTTAGGGCTGGTAGTATGTTAGGGCTGGTAGTATGGTAGGGCTGGTAGTATGGTAGGGCTGGTAGTATGGTAGGGCTTGGTATGGCTGCTGGTAGTATGGTAGGGCTGGTGGTATGGTAGGGCTGGTAGTATGGTAGGGCTGGTAGTATGGTAGGGCTGGTAGTATGGTAGGGCTGGTAGTATGGTAGGGCTGGTAGTATGGTAGTGCTGGTGGTATGGTAGGGCTGGTAGTATGGTAGGGCTGGTAGTATGGTAGGGCTGGTAGTATGGTAGGGCTGGTAGTATGGTAGGGCTGGTAGTATGGTAGGGCTGGTAGTATGGTAGGGCTATTAGTATGGTAAGGCTGGTAGTATGGTAGGGCTGGTAGTATGTTAGGGCTGGTAGTAAGTTAGGGCTGGTAGTATGGTAGGGCTGGTAGTATGGTAGGGCTGGTAGTATACTTGAATCCAAATACGTTCGAGGAATGAAAAATAATAATAATTCATTATGTTCTAGCTATGGTACGTACCAGTAGAAACACTGGGCTGAAACACTCCAAGGGCGGTGATAATTTATTTACAAGCTGATTCCTGTTTTGATGATCCTTTATTCCCAGGTCATTACCAAAATATCACCAAAAATTTTTTTAGTGTTGTTTTTTGTTTGTGTTACCAAATATGTGAAGGCTGTCTGCGCTTACGAGATAATTTTTTTCCACTGTCACGACGAAGACATGTTTCCACTGTCACGACCAAGACATGTTTCCACTGTCACGACCAAGACATGTTTCCACTGTCACGACCAAGACATGTTTCCACTGTCACGACCAACGCATGTTTCCACTGTCACGACCAAGAGATGTTTCCACTGCCACGACCAACGCATGTTTCCACTGTCACGACCAAGACATGTTTCCACTGTCACGACCAAGACATGTTCCACTGTCACGACCAACGCATGTTTCCACTGTCACGACCAAGACATGTTTCCACTGTCACGACCAAGACATGTTTCCACTGTCACGACCAAGACATGTTTCCACTGTGACGACCAAGACATGTTTCCACTGTCACGACCAACGCATGTTTCACTGTCACGACCAAGAGATGTTTCCACTGCCACGACCAACGCATGTTTCCACTGTCACGACCAAGACATGTTTCCACTGTCACGACCAAGACATGTTTCCACTGTCACGACCAACGCATGTTTCCACTGTCACGACCAAGGCATGTTTCCACTGTCACAACCAAGAGATGTTTCCACTGTCACGACCAAGATATGTTTCCACTGTCACGACCAAGGCATGTTTCCACTGTCACGACCAACGCATGTTTCCACTGTCACGACCAAGAGATGTTTCCACTGCCACGACCAAGAGATGTTTCCACTGCCACGACCAACGCATGTTTCCACTGTCACGACCAAGACATGTTTCCACTGTCACGACCAAGGTACGTTTCCACTGTCACAACCAAGGTACGTTTCCACTGTCACGACCAAGAGATGTTTCCACTCTCACGACCAAGACATGTTTCCACTGTCACGACCAAGACTTATTTCCACTCTCACGACCAAGACATGTTTCCACTCTCACGACCAAGGTGCGTTTCCACTGTCACAACCAAGAGATGTTTCCACTGTCACGACCAAGACATGTCTCATCCGTGCGTCCATTGACAAAGTTTAAGGAAGACTTCAAAATGGCTGGTGTTGTTTGGGCTGGGTGAGAAATAATGGGCTCATGGGTCAACTAATGGAACATTGGTTTATTTTCTCGAATTTATACTTTAAAGGCAGAGGTTCTTAACCTTTCTTTAAACGCAGCACCCCCCCCCCCCCCCCCCCAAAACCAAATTTGATTTCAGAATGTATTCCGTTATCCTCATCTCGATTTCAAAATATATTTCCTGCAAACCCCCCCCCTCCACTCCACACGATAACAGATGCTGATAAAATGCAAATAAACCCGATTTCTAGATCGCATTGCACCCCTCTGACACAGCATCCCGCATAAAAGTGGTTTAGAACCGCTGGTGTAAAGTCTAACAGTTTCGAATACCTGACTAAAAATAGACAATTCAACTATAAACTATACTTTAATTATACTGCCCATATAGTCCATCTAGTTCCAACACCTCCCCATTTGCCCCCTACACCTACACCAATTGGAATTCAACTTTACTTGAGTAAACCTGTGATCTATAACTACAATGGTACTAACATCACGTTAACCACGCCCCCCCCCCTTATGGCGTGATCCACCATTACTCATGTCTGTGTTTCCTCTGTCTCCCTCCCTATGGCGTGATCCACCATTAATCATGTCTGTGTATTTCCTCTGTCTCCCTCCGTATGACATGATCCGCCATTACTCATGTCTGTGTATTTCCTCTGTCTCCCTCCCTATGACATGATCCACCATTACTCATGTCTGTGTATTTCCTCTGTCTCCCTCCCTGTGACATGATCCACCATTACTTATGTCTGTGTATTTCCTCTGTCTCCCTCCCTGTGACATGATCCACCATTACTCATGTCTGTGTATTTCCTCTATCTCCCTCCCTGTGACATGATCCACCATTACTCATGTCTGTGTATTTCCTCAGTCGACACGGCAAATGTCCACCGGTTGTACAAACTCGCGCCGTCTCTTGTTGACCCTTTCATAAACCATTGTCTGCTTGGCTTCTGGTTAATGGGCCTGTCCCAACTTTGTGACCGACATGGACGCTGTACATTTGTTTGTTTTTTTTCTGCTGGAGTTTTTGTCCACTCATTGATAACCTGTCTGTCGTACAAATAGCTAATTTAGCGACACAACTGTGTATAACTAACTTACAAATAGTCATCTAGCGACACAGCTGGGTATAACTATCTTACAAATAGCCATCTAGCGACACAGCTGTGTATAACTATCTTACAAATAGCCATCTAGCGACACAGCTGGGTATAACTATCTTACAAATAGCCATCTAGCGACACAGCTGTGTATAACTATCTTACAAATAGCCATATAGCGACACAGCTGGGTATAACTATCTTACAAATAGCCATCTAGCGACACAGCTGTGTATAACTATCTTAAAAATAGCCATCTAGCGACACAGCTGGGTATAACTATCTTACAAATAGCTAATTTAGCGACACAGCTGTGTATACCTGTCATTCAGTTATAAAGTAAGTTCTATACCTGTACGACGCTACTAAAGATCTCTTACAAAGTCGTGTGCCAAGTAACTATGAACTCTTGACTTGTGTTAGGATACGTAGTCAATCTCGACTGCTAATGGCATACATTCACAAATAACAACATTAATTATTTGGGGCAGTGGCGTAGCGAGCTTAAATCGCGCCCGGGGCACAATACCTTTTTAGCGCCCCCCATACCTTTTTAGCGCCCCCCATTCGAAAACCATACAATATTATATAGTAAAATATACCGTTTGGCGCCCCTTTGTGAGTAACGCCCGGGGCATGATGCCCCCCTTGCCCCCCCCCTCACTACGCCACTGATTTGGGGTGGGTTTTAACTTAACCGGACATGTGTCCGCGTCTGATATTAAATTAGGTTGAGCGACGCTGACACGGGCCCTAACAAGCCTCTACTCGGCGACTCCCTCTTACTGGCTATTAATGTTATCACCACGCCCACCACTCGTTACGCCCACCACTCCTCACACACACACACCTTCTTACAACAACCAATTGCTGCAACCACCACTCGTTACGCCCACCACTCCTCACACACACACCCCTTCTTACAACAACCAATTGCTGCAACCACCACTCGTTACGCCCACCCACTCCACACACACACACCCCTTCTTACAACAACCAATAGCTGCAACCACCACTCGTTACGCCCACCACTCCTTACACACACACCCCTTCTTACAACAACCAATTGCTGCAACAACCACTCGTTACGCCCACCCACTCCTCACACACACACCCCTTCTTACAACAACCAATTGCTGCAACCACCACTCGTTACGCCCACCACTCCTTACGCCCACCACTCCTTAGATCCATCAATCCTTACATCCACCACTCCTTACACCCACCACTCCTTACACCCACTACTCCTTACACCCACTACTCATTACACCCACTACTCCTTACATCCACCACCCCTTACACCCACTACTCCTTACGCCCACTACTCCTTACACCCACTACTCCTTACACCCACTACTCCTTACACCCACTACTCCTTACATCCACCACCCCTTACACCCACTACTCCTTACGCCCACTACTCCTTACACCCACTACTCCTTACACCCACTACTCCTTACACCCTCCACTCCTTACACCCTCCACTCCTTACACCCACAACTCCTTACATCCACCACTCCTTACACCCACTACTCCTTACACCCACTATTCCTTACACCCTCCACTCCTTACACCCACCATTCCTTACACCCACCACTTCTTACACCCACCACTCCTTACACCCACCACTCCTTACATCCACCACTCCTTACACCCTCCACTCCTTACACCCTCCACTCCTTACACCCACCACTCCTTATACCCACCACTCCTTACACCCACTACTCCTTACACCCACCACTCCTTACACCCACCACTCCTTACACCCACCACTCCTTACACCCACCACTCCTTACATCCACCACTCCTTACACCCTCCACTCCTTACACCCACCACTCCTTACATCCACCACTCCTTACACCCACCACTCCTTACATCCACCACTCCTTACACCCACCAATCCTTACACCCACCACTCATTACACCCACCACTCCTTACACCCACTACTCCTTACACCCACCACCCCTTACACCCACTACTCCTTACATCCACTACTCCTTACATCCACTACTCCTTACATCCACCACTCCTTACGCCCACCACTCCTTTCACCCACCACTCCTTACACCCACCACTCCTTACACCCACCACTCCTTACGCCCACCACTCCTTTCGCCCACTACTCCTTACGCACCCATGAATGACAAGCACTCATTTATTTGTTGTGTATCTGTTTGAGACTCACGGTTTGTCACAGCGCTATATATGGCTAAGCGCTAGTCGTGCATGCCTTCCTGCAATTGCCTCAAGCCTCCAGCCAATGGTAGTGTGGCTATTAAAAGTATAAGCTGCTACATAAGTGCACATTGATTTCTTGCCACAATGTCTGTTTTTTTTTTGGTTTTTTTATATTTCGTCAACGGACGAAGACAGTCGCATGCATTATTTACTGGGCTGTGAGTGGGTGAATTCAATTTGGGGGGGGGGGGGGGAGGCTGTGAATTCAATGGCGTCAATCTAGAAATTTGAAACTATTTTCAATTAGTTGGGTTATTTTGTTTGTTTTTTTTTAATTTGTTTTTTTAATATTTGGAGGGTTGTTACAAAGCAGCTCCTTTGTGGTATGCATGACAAACAGATCTGACTGGCTGGTGAGAGTGTTGTTACAAAGCAGCCCCGCTTTAGTGGTATGCATGACAAACATATCTGTGTGGATGGTGAAAGGGCTGTTACAAAGCAGCCCCGCTTTAGTGGTATGCATGACAAACAGATCTGAATGGGTTGTGAGAGGGATCCATATGACATCGGTGAGACTAAAATTCGGTGTCAGGGCACAGACATTCCAATCTTATTGTCAAGTATTTGTCATAGCTCTCAGAACTTGTATGTTCCGATCTCAATGTCAAGTATTTGTCATAGCTCTCAGAACTTGTATGTTCCGATCCCATTGTCAAGTAGTTGTCATAGCTCTCAGAACTTTTATGTTCCATCCCATTGTCAAGTTGTTGTAATAGCTCTCAGAACTTGTATGTTCCGATCCCATTGTCAAGTAGTTTTCATAGCTCTCAGAACTTGTATGTTCCGATCCCATTGTCAAGTAGTTGTCATAGCTCTCAGAACTTGTATGTTCCGATCCCATTGTCAAGTTGTTGTCATAGCTCTCAGAACTTGTATGTTCCAATTCCATTGTCAAGTAGTTGTCATAGCTCTCAGAACTTGTATGTTCCCAGTCCTTGGAGAGAAGCCATTTTTGGGGGTGGGGGGGGGTGGTTAATAAAAATTTTAAGCGGCATTTACACATTGTCTTATTCGATGTTTTATATAGAACGGGAAAGTTAATATCTGAACTGAAAGCTGAGTTGGCTGCATTCGTCATAAGAACATCTTTTTCCCCACGCGACGACATGTCCATTAACCATCAGGAATCGGAATTTTCCACAAGACACGTAACACAGTGTCCATTCTGAGAAATTGCGTTATAGTATAATATTGGGACTTCCCCCACAACCGCGTCATATGATGGTAATGTTCTGCTCACCCCGTACATGGTTGTTTTTGTAGTTTTTTTAAGCTACCATAAAATCATTTAGTTTTATAATTTTTAAAAAAAAAATCGAGCGTTAAATACAAGTTTGAGCTACTCAATTTTTTTAATGAAAGATCAGACATTTCGACACTTCCAAAAGTTTTTAGTCTTATTTATCGTGGTCATGTCCGTGTGAACAGAGAGCCATGAGCCCACGCGTTCTGAGAACAGTGGTTCTCAAGTTGTGCATCGCTGCGGCCTGGTGAGCCGCGGATTCCTGATTACGGAATTCCAAAAAACGTGTTAGCCAAATTTCGATTCACGATAGCGGACGCTTGATCAAACTATAAGTTAAGAACCGTTTGAAGAAAGCCTCTTCGATGTGTTACTAGTAAAATGGTATACTTATACACCTTGCGATCTTAGATGCGTGTTCTGAGGGGTTCAAACCCCCAGCAGAAGCCCAGACAAGCAAAACACATCACCAGCAACCCCCGGATGGGACTCGTTAACCTTAGATGACAACCTGTCTAAGAGAAGGAAAACTCTGAATTCAGACCCGTAGATGGAGTCCCGTCGGCGGTATGACACTGGCATAATTAAAATTCCGGCAACTCCTGCGACGCTTCTGACGACAGGCTGTATCATCCACACATGACGTTCTCTTGTGTTATCCAGATGTGTGGAGAGAGGTGATTCGCTGTTGAGGGAACCAGCTTATCCTCCTTAAGAAAACAAATTACCCTACCTACCAGGCCTTGTGATGTCGTCATGCGAAGTCTGCACACATGCCAAGAAATATAACCCTGTTACTGTTAAAAATGAAATTAAAAATGATGTTTCGCATTGTATTTGTTAAATTAACAAACATTTGGGAACCACTGCACAAGAATACAAACACCTCTTTTTTCACTAATAGATACATTATTATCTGCCTCTCTGTTGCGGGCGCACAAAAGCTCTCTGAAATTATGTACCATGTTCAGACGGTGTGCCATAGACGCTCCTTGCGTGGTCGCCCGCGAACTTGCTCCACCCCGCTCTCCTACTCGTCAACTGGGCCGGCGCTAGTGCATCGATTGACCTGGGTCAAATTAAGGTCAAGGCTGGCGTTGTTGATAAACGTTGGCCGGATGAAAACATCCGCCATCTTGCCGACAAAACTTATAGGTTCGACGGGGGGCCTCAAAACTTTACATTTTTTAGAGATTGGGTTGGTATGTGAGTGTGTACGTAGAAAACTTTGAGAGAAAAATCTAGAAAGAGCATCATTGGTATGGTAGAATTATGGTAGTAGTGTATTTGTACACAGTACCCAGGAGCATTCCTAACGTAGAGAATATGTCGAGTTAAATAATGCTTTGTTTTCTTGAGGAACTAATATGTTCAGAAATTGTCCTAAAGCTTTATATTTTATTTGAGCCACCACTTTTTTCTGAAATTTGGCGACAAGCTACAACCTGGCATAATCTAATGTGATCTTATCCTAACCCAATGGCTCTTAACCCTTTGGCTGCGCTACACACCCTCTCTCTCTCTCTCTCTCTCTCTCAATCTCTCTCTCAATCTCTCTCTCCCTCTCTCTCTCAATCTCTCTCCCTCTCTCTCTCTCCCCCCTCTCTCAATCTATCTCCCTCTCTCTCTCCCCCCTCTCTCTCTCCCTCTCCCTCTCTCTCTCAATCTCTCTCTCTCTCCCTCTCTCTCTCCTCTCTCTCTCTCTCTCTCTCCCTCTCTCTCTCTCTCTCTCTCTCTCTCTCTCAATCTCTCTCCCTCTCTCTCTCTCTCTCTCTTCCTCTCTCTCAATCTCTCTCCCTCTCTCTCTCTCTCCCTCTCTCTCCCTCTCTCTCTCTCTCTCTCTCTCTCTCTCTTCCTCTCTCTCAATCTCTCTCCCTCTCTCTCCCCCTCTCTCTCTCTCTCTCTCTCTCTCTC